>PVKZ01005911.1:0-43943 GCA_004027375.1 Macroglossus sobrinus | reverse complement strand
GAAATCTTGTTAGAGATTTGGGTTGTAACGGAATTTGACCTGTAAACTTATCAGGACGTAGATTTATGAAGTGGCTTGAAGTTGGATGAAACCAGGAATAAAATAAAGTTTGTAACCTATTTAATTTTCTCTGTACTAAATTATTGCCTTTTTTACCATGTCTGCTCTAAAGAAATGCCACACTTAATTGTCCTTTTTCCTTCTGTTCAGCAATTTCCTGATCAAATTGTAGGATTTGTTCCTAGAAAGCACGTCTCGACTTCATCAGGTGTCTACAGTTATGGAGGTTTCGAACTGCAGACACCAGGGTTTGGAGATGGTGACCAGTATTCTGTGGTGCTGATTGGAGCTTCATTCTTCAACAGCAAATACCTTGAACTCTTTCAGAGGCAACCTGCAGCCATGCACGCTTTGATAGATGAAACGCAAAACTGTGATGATATTGCCATGAACTTCATCATTGCCAAGCACACAGGGAAGGCTTCAGGGATATTTGTGAAACCTATAAACATGGTCAGTTTAGAAAAAGAAACCAATGGAGGCCATTCTGGAATGTGGCATCGAGCTGAGCACTTTCTGCAGAGGTCTTATTGTCTCAATAAGCTTGTTAGTATCTATGACGGCATGCCCTTGAAGTACTCCAACATAATGATTTCTCACTTTGGTTTTCCATATGCCAACCACAAAAGTAAAATGTGAAAGTCAAACAAACTAAAACCTCAGAACTGCTTACTATTTGAGTAGCTTCTCCATGCCATGGTTGATTGGTTGGTTTTGTTTTAAGTAACATCATGAACTTTTATCCAATCCAGAAGTCTCTGCAAAGGAAAGAACATTCAGCGCTTCTAGGACTTAAAATTCACATGAACTTCAAAAACCAAGAAGCTGGCATTATCCAGGTAGTTCTTGTGAAGAGTCTTCATCCTTGCGTAGAACTCCTCAGTCAATGACTTAATTGTTTACATTCTAAAACTGGTCTGAGATTTCTTTGACTTCTGGCGTTTGCCTTAAGGACCCGTGGCAAGCTGTTTCCAGAGAAGCATTTCCCAGCTTTCATCAAGGGATGATCACTTTCATTTGAAGCTTCTTTAGCAAAAGACTGGTGCAGGGAAAAGCCATGTGAGAAGAGACTAGTCTTACTCCCACATAAAAACAAGTGGAAAATTCATGACTATCAGTGCTTCCTTTGTGGTCCCCCCTGCCAGCCCTTTCCAGGACTGAGTCAGCCCAGCATGGTTTTGATGCAACCATCCGTGCTTCTATTTTTGTTGATAAGACTGCTGCGACTGGGAGGGTTAATTTTAGTAGCTGAAGGATGTCTAGCTGTTTGCTTGATTTTTGTGAACATTTACAGCATGGATCACACAAAAAAGTGCGGCTGATGTTTCTAAATGCAGCTTATATGCAGCAAGGAAGAAATGTTTTACTAGATTCAGGTAGTGCATTTTGTCACTGGATCTGACCTTGAGATTGTACATTAATGCTTATATTTTACATAAACTGTGTATTGTTTAAGAAACATTTGTAAAATAACTTCTGAAAGAATGATTCGTAGGAACTAGCCAAAGTTAAAACCCCTAGTTTAGTGTCAAAAGATCTTCATTGTTTGAGCATAGGTTATCTCATGGATACCAAAGGGTTGTGTGTGTTGTACACAAAGTCAGTCTCTTTCAGAAAACATCTAAGGCCCTATTCATCTTGATGAAATTTCTATTACATAGATACAGGAAAAAATAAGAGACTGAGTGATAGGAGAGGGATTCTATAGGGAGTCTGCGTAATTGTTATGTTGCCTACTCTGTTATGTGAATTAGCATCCGTGTCCCACACGGTGTTTGTGTTTGATCTTTGTTCACTGCTGGTAGCTGGCAATACTTAGTCTTCTGTCTTCTGCCTTGTCTTTTCCCTCTTCCTCCCATAATACCATTGTAGTCTCAGAATCACAGAGCTCTGAAAACATAATAATCCTGGGTATGTTCCAACAATGGGGTCTCTGTAGTTAGTTCAGTATATGTTTCTTTACATTGGCATGTGTAGGTGTCTTAATGTAGTCAGATAAAACCAGTAGAATGCAGAACCTCACTAAAAATTATAATGTTAATTATTTGCTTTGTCCACCCTTGGTAGTGATTTTTGGCCTCTTTGGATTCCATTGGCAGATAAATAAAATAAACTTTTATCATTCAGATGTTTCATGTTAATTAAGCGGATTCTTATTTTTGTGGTTGCTAATTTTACAAATTTCTTAATATTTTAGTATATTGCTCAGAGTAAGGCAGAGGCATTAGCTACATTCCCTGTGGGAAAATTTTCCAGTGAGAAAGTAGTTCCAGATTTTATTTCCCATTTTGTGTTCTTAAACGTCTTAAGCATCACATAAGTTAATTATATCATGTTTTACAGATGTTATAGAGCAAATATGAAAACCAAGTTAAATACAGTCTACATTCCAAAGACTCTTGCATTGAGGCTAGAATTCTACTAAATCTTTTTCCCCATACACCTTTCACAATTGCTCCGAATGATGATTCTCAGGCTCAAAACCGTGGTAGGGACACAATGTAGCGTAGGGGTTAAGTGTGCCAGGAGAGAACTTGGGCTCAAACCCTTCCTAGATCTCATATTTATTTAACCTCTCTTTGGAGCCTCAGTTTCCTCATCTGCCAAAATGAGAATAATATCTGCCAACAGGGTTGTTTTAAGGAATAAAGGAAATAGCTTGTATAAATATAGTACAATGCTTTGCCCATTTTAAATGGTCAATAGCATGAATTATTTTATATTTCATTGGATAGATAAACCATAATTTATATGATCAAGCATCATACCATTTTGTTTGATAGCTTCTTACTGTTATAACAACATTTAGATAAGGGTCCTTGCCTTGAACAGACATCTTTGAGCATGTGTTTAATGATTTCTTTAAAATCAAATCCAGGAAGTTCAATATCTGAATCTATGTAGTAATATGCATGTTTTAAAGTTTTTGATACTATACTACTATGTGCCTTCAGAAGCATTGCCATAGCTACACTATTATCACATCTGAGGGTACCTGCTTCTCATCAGACTTTCCAGCATTGCATAGTGCTTAAAATTTTTCTTTCACTTCTTTTTCCAAGCACAAAATACTCTAATGCTGCAGGATTTGGAAAGGCTCGGGCTATGTTAAGAACTGTGTTAAGAAAGCCGAAAAGACAGGCAATCAACTGTCAAATAGAAGATTGGACGGCAGTGTAAACATCAGGAAGATTGAAGTGCTTCCAGAAACTCTTTGCTCCAAGGCTTGAGTGTGGGAGAAAATGGTC
Organism: Macroglossus sobrinus; assembly: GCA_004027375.1. NCBI lineage: Eukaryota > Metazoa > Chordata > Mammalia > Chiroptera > Pteropodidae > Macroglossus > Macroglossus sobrinus. The sequence goes on along the minus strand of PVKZ01005911.1, from coordinate 40,635 downwards.
CCAGGAATAAAAAATTCAGAAGCTACAGCAAAATGCTCATACTTGGTCCCCTCAGAAAAACCTGGACTTTGACCCCAAGGTCAGGAATGGATTAGTGAGTGTGAGTGTGTGTGTGTGTGTGTGTGTGTGTGTGTGTGTGTGTGTGTGTGTACGCATATGTGCCCACCCACAAGCACTTATGGTGGCAGTGGGGAGGGTAGGAGGTACAGGAAGTAGGAGGAAAGGGGAGGGAGTAGAGGATAATTCGATGAAGGAAGAATCTGGATGTGTCAGACCTCACTGGATGCTGGGGTTTACAGGGTGAGATCTGAGCATCCTGTATCCTATGCTGTTTCATAAAGCAGTTTTAATTCTTCTATGTTTTCCCCAACTTCCTTCCTCTTTTTCTCTCCCTCTCTCTCTCTCTCTCTCTCTCTCTCTCTCTCTCTCTCTCACCCCCACTCTCCCCACACTTCCTGCTCCCTTCCATTTCTCTTCTCCTTTCATGAAAGCTCCCTCAATATAAAAGTCAAATGTTTTCAAAAGCATGTTTACTGGAGATGAAATGCAAAGAACACTTGATGCATTGGAACATGTACTGAGCCCTGACCCACTTCATTTCCATATCTGCAGAACGAGGATGAACATACCTGCCCTAAAATTTCAGTAGTTGCTTTGGGTTTCAAAGGGCATAATGTATAGGAATTTTGTGCCATCACAAGGATTTTTAAAAAGCCATTACAGAGAAAGAAAGGGTTGCTTGGCCAAGGGTTAAAGAAATTTAGTTGTGAATTAGTAGCTATGTCAAAATTATACCTTAGAGCAGGAGTCCCCAACTTTCTGGGCCACCGATCAGTACTGGTTCCTGGCCTGTTAGGAACCTAGGAACTGGTCCGCACAGCAGGAGGTGAGTGGTGGGGAAGGAGTGAACCAAGCGTCATCTGTATTTGCAGCCGCTCCCCAGCACCAGCTTCACCACCTCAGCTCCACTTCAGATCATCAGGCATTAGATTCTCATAGGAGCACCGGTCCCTGGTGCCAAAAAGGTTGGAGACTGCTGCCTTAGAGCATAGAAGGAAGTGAGAATAAATATGCAAGTATCGAAACAATCTAAGGAGCCCACTTTATTAACTCTAGTGCAGAAAGGAATATTTTAAATGAACTATTTATCTAGAGATGACTTGAGGCTCTTTATATGTCAATATTACTTTTATCTAAAAAAAATAATTAAATTATTGATCATAAAATATTTTAAGTAGTTTTAAAAGTATATCTGAAGGAGGCAGCTTTAATTTAAAGTATTTTGTAAATTGGGCTGGTTTTGCGCCCCCTCCCCGCAGGTGTCATTGGCAATGTCTGGAGACATACCAGTTGGTACAGCTGGGGACATGCTCCTGGCATAAGTAAGGATGCTGCAGCAACCCTGCCTAAGTATTAAGCATTTCAAAATCTCAAGAGTGTTGAAGTTAAGAAGAAAAATGTGCTTGGCATTATATTGCAGAATATTTGATGCATATAGCACACATTTTATCATAATGCACATTGCATTGCTAAAGTTTCATCCTATATAACTGCCTAATGGAACAAAATGTTGGGGCTGGTGGAACGTTCTTATGTTACTGATAAGACATCAATGCTTAATTCTGTGACCCAAAATCTGATTAAAGAACCAGAAATTTTCCTGGGTAAAGTTTATGTCTCTCTCTCGCTCGCTCTCTCTCTCTCGCTCTCTCTCTCTCTTTTCCATTTTATTTGCCTCTATTTTCACATCTGAATAAAGAAACAATGAAACTTCAGTTTCTGGGAAGGTCCTATGAATTAAATCTACATTTCTGAAGCACTACAGAGCAATATTGCATAATATAGGGTGCATTTTAATAACACATCTCTAGTTAGAGAAAGTCAGGTGATTGAGATAAGCTAAATATAAATTCTCAAATACTCCTATTTATCTGCGTTCAAGTATTTTTGGCTTAAACAATAAACTTAATAAAAAGCTAGTGAAGACAATTTACATAGGAAAGAATCCTGGAACGGTAAAAGTAGAAAACATTTTTCTCAAATCAGCTAAGTAATGAGTTATTCCTAAATTTATCTGGGTCTCATTTTCCACATCTACAGAAGAGAGGGGTTAGTGAATTTTTTTCCAGTTATAACATTCTGTGACCTTAAATCAGAATGTCGAATTGGTAGGTTTTAAAGGACCATGTTATACTTCTTGACAAGAAAAGCTAATCCCCTAGAGTTTAGCTCTTTTGGAGATTACTACCTTCCCTATACCCTAAGCCTATCTAGTCTTTTCTCAAAGTGAATACTAACTTAATAAACATCAATACTGTTGTACTATTTTAGGACCAAAAGGAGTAATGATGATGATGAGATGATAAAAAGAAGATGATGTCATTGTTTAGTGGTACACGGAGGGAGTTGCAGCCCGCTAACAAACCACTTGAATCAAATTGAACTAGGAAACAGAAATTATCAGGCACAGCTGCTAATTTTTTTAAATCCAGAATGCAAATCCTGGGTTTTAAAGACTAAATTAAAATATTTGACTCTTGAAATTATGACACAATTTTTCCGGAATTTACTATTTTACCAGCAGATGTCAGTGCAACCTAATTAACTACCATTTTTAGCAGATAAAATATCTGCCAGTAACAGAATGAAAATAGTCTTAAAATAGCTAAGTTAAAAACCTACTGTCTATGTTTCTGAATAAGAATATCTTAAGTGGAACTATAGAAAAAAGTCACTTCTTCAAAAGTTATTAAGTTAAAATGAGCCCTTGCTAAGTAAATCACATTACATAAGTTATAGCATGTGTTAATAGTTGTTATTATCGTCATAATTTATGTGACAATGGCATTTTTAGTGACATAAAAGTCATGATCTTAAATTAAGTACAAAATACTAATCTGTGGTAAAGAGTAAGAATAACAGTGTTTTTAAAACTCACACATCAGAGACACTAGAGCCAAATGAAACTCATTTGTCTCTGGGTGACATATTTGCATACCCTGAAGAAAAACATTAATTTCTAATAAATTCTACAATATCTATAGCATGACACCATTTCTCTTCAAGAATGTAACCTTTTATTTCTAAAATAAAAATTGTTCATCTAATGACAGTAACAATTAATCTAATAGCAGTGCCTATTACGTGGGGAACACTCACTTACATTATCCCATATAATCTCCATAACAACCTAGCAATGTAGACACCTGTATCACTCACATTTGAGGATTCAGTAACTGGTATTCAGAGAGGTTAGGTTATCTGCCTAATAAATAAGGGTACACAGCAAGTCAAACTGACAGACCGTAGATGATTTAAGACTATATATATTTTTTTATGCAATACCCTATTCCTCCTAAAATTCTATTTCATGACCCTGTTTTGAAGAGGCCTCTCATTGTTTTTCTGTCATACTTGGAGTTCAAGTTATATTTTGTACAAAAGATCTCTCCAACAATGATATGGGATATAACTAGAAATAGGCTAAAATCAGGATAAAATAAATATGTGCAAAATTACTTTTTTGAAAAAGAAAGCCAGTTTTTTTTTATGAAGTTAAATATATATTTAACTTATAACCTAGCGATCCCATTCCTGGTTATTTACCCAAGAGGTATGAAAATATATATTCACACAAAGACCTGCATACAATGGGTAGCGAAACTATTCTTCATCATCACAAGCCGAAAACAACTCTAATTTCCATCGGTTACTTAAAGGATAAACATATTGTGGTTATCCATGCAATAGAATGATATTCAGCAATAAAAAGGAACAGATTACTGATACATGCAACATGGCTTAATTTCAAAACAGTAAGCCAAGTGAAAAAGGCAGACACAAAGATTACATACTATGTGATTCCATGTACGTCACATTCTGGAAAAGGCTAAACTTTAGAGACAGAAAACATGGCAGTGATTACCAGGGCCTGCGGTTGGAAGGAGGGACTTGATGACAAAAAGACATGAGGGAAATTTGGGGGCTGATACAAATATTTCAGATCTTGTTTGTTGTGGTAGTGATGTGACTATATACATTTATTAAAACTCACAGAGCTATACTCTTAAAATTGGTGAATTTTATTTAGTGTAAATAAAAGAAGCCAGACTTTTTAAAAAGTGAAAGTCATTAGACACACTCAAAGTATTATTAATCATGTCATCGGTAGTAAAATTTATGAACAGTTGAATAAAAAAACAAGAGACAGAAGAGAAGTTAGCGACCCAAACCCTTGCCTTGGAACCCCTCGTCTCGTCTGGGGGTACAGAACAGACACCAGGGCTCTGTTCAGCTGGTCGGCCCAGCTGTGTGTGCCCTTGAGCGAGGTGTTACTTCTCCCAAACCTCAGCTCACTTACTATTAAAAAATTGAACTTCTCAAGCTAGAAAAACAAAACCAAACAAAACCAAACAAAAAAAGGACCAAAGTCTTCTCCTTGCTAATCATTAAAGGAAAGCCCAGGTCTAATATGTAATTCTTTTGGTAAAGAAGCAGAGTTAATAATCATTTTAGCTTTATTACTCACTGTTCCTTCTGAGAGGGAAATTACATAATTTGACCAGCAGATGTCATGTCCTCATCTATGAAAAACCAATAATTCTTCATATCAAAATGCTTTTAAAATTAATATTTGCCTTATATTTTCATCTGTAATGATTATGAACATTATTTCTCTATATAAATGCTTAAAGGAAGAAAGATGTCCTAAATATTCAATCTTTTCCTCAGTTTTGTTCTCAGCTCTAAAAAGTATGGTAATCAAGTCTATATACCAAGATGGAAAACCTTTTTTACTCCATTATATTTAATGTTCAAAGATCTTTAGAAAATGGAGTAACAGCTTCACGCACATTACTTATCCCGTCTTGGCAAACTTGGTGCTTTAATGGTATATTCTGTATTCTGAATGCCATCTCCTGCGTGAAGCCTTCCTCCTACATCTTATAAACCATAAAACTTTATATATCCTAAGAAAGTAACTTCCACATTGTCTTGTAACTTTATGTATAAGTCTATCTCTCTTCTTTTTTGACCACTCCCCAAACTATAAATTCGTATGAGGTACCCGCACTGCATCCCCAGGAGTGTAGCATAGTAGTACCTTGTGCCCAGTATTTGTTTTATGTTGAGCAAGTAAATGAACGAATAGCTGAAACAATTTTACTATCTCAAAGCAGTTGATGATTCAATGACCAAGTGAAAAGAAGGACCAATACTGGTCGGATCAGGAGAGAAGCATATAGAAGCACAGAACATTTTTCCTTGGAACATTTGGAACAAATGTGGCTTATCAAAAAAAGAAGCGGCAGCATATGAAACCCAAAACTTTGGAATAGTGGAGTAGTTGTATGGCTTATGTAATGGTCTAGCAGGGAGTCTTAACTTTTCTGTGCCATTCTTTTGACATTTGACATATGGATCCCCTCCCAAAATAGTGTTTTAAAAAAACAAAATAAAATATGTAAGATTACAAGGAAAACTAATTATATTTAAATATCATTTTCAAATTGTTTAAATAATTTGTTAATAAGATCTAGTAGTAGGTTTGATAACTACCATAATTTTATAAAAATGATGAGTGTAAATGATATTTTGAGAAAATCTGTGACAACTATAATATGATATGAAAATATATTTTTGACAGTCACTGGTACTGCTAATCTTTTGAAATTTTTGCCTACATTTACAATTGATGAAAATTGTAATTTTCAGGCTAGGAAAATTAACATTGCAATTTTTTTCTCCCTTCTAAATACATAGACCCCTTAAATTCTAACTATGAAACACTTGAGAGGGGTCTGTGAACACAAGGTTAAGAATCTCTGGGCCGAAAAGGTAGTTAGGATGGTGGAAAATAAGGAACTACAAAAGATGAACCTCAGCCCCCATCTTCATCCCTTAATGACACAACTCTTAAAGGTACCAGGGATCCCTCAAACTCAATATATCCAAAATTAAATTCATCCTCTTCTCCTTCTTGTTTCTTCTCTGTTCCCTATTTGGATGAATGATACGGCAAACCAAAGCTTCTCAGATCAAAAGTTAGAGAGGTCTTTTTGATGTTGTCTTCTCCTTTACCCTCAAACATAAAATTAATTGCCAATTTTTTTAGATTTTCTATTTTTAAATCTCTCAGGCTTCTCCTTTTTATCCAGGTCTATTATTACTGCTTTAAACATTTTAATAGCTACCAATTAGTCATTGATTAAGATGTGTCATATCCCATTCAAGTGTTTTTACATACATTGATTTATTTAATCTGCATATCACACAGTAGGCAAAGAATTATTATGCATAAAACTCTAAATGAGGAAATAGAAGCAAAGGGAGGGGAAGAGCTTGCCCACAGTCATAGGGCTTCTACTGGGCAGTCGGGATCAGAGCATTGTTCTGTTGGACTCCAAAGCTTTAGGTCTCCTTTTAGAGGATCTCTGACATTGCCCTCCTAAAATCTGTTCCATATGGTGCCATGAAGTGCTTTCTCTCAGAGGCAAATCCGATTGTCTTGCCCTGTGATTTTTTTTCAGTGTTCGCTGCAGTGCTCAAACGCCTCAGCTGGGCTTCATGAGCTCCCCCTGCTCCTCCCTCCAGGCTCTTCACTTGCCACCACCCAGTTTATACTCCACACTCGGTGCTTTTCATCCACTGTCACACTCCACTCTCCCACCCACTGTATTAGTTTGTTCAGGCAGCGGTAACAAAGCACCACAGACAGGGTGGCTTAAACAATAGAAATGTATTTTATCACAGTTCCGGAGGCTAGAGGTCTGAGACCAAGGTGTCAGCAGCGTTGTTTCATCTGAGGCCTCTCTCTCTTTGGCTTGCAGACGGCCGCCTTCCCACTGTGTTCTAACATGGTCTTCTCTCTGTCACGTGCAAGGATTTTTTCTCTTCTTTTAAAGACAGTACATTGGATTAGGGCACACCCTTAAAGCCCTCATTTTAACTTAATCACATCTTTAAAGGCCCTATTTCCAAATACAATCACATTCTAAGGTACTAGGTGTCAGGGTTTCACCGTATGAATTTGGGAGAGGACACAATTCAGCTTATAACACCCACTCACCTAGCTATCTCCAGTTTACACCTTTTGAATCATTCATTTAAGAGGAATGGGAAGTCTTCTTGGGTTGCCTCAGGTCTGAGTTAAAAGCCTCTGCCATTAATATTGTTACTGGCCCTGTAGTTCCTCCTCATATAGCACTTATTATTCTGTATTATAATTAATTTTACTTCTAGAAACTTCTATTGGACCATACTCCTTGAGGGCAGGGACCATGTCTCATTATATGTTTTTCTAGCCACAGCCCAAAAACCAATACCTGGATCGTAGCAGAAACAAAACCGGTGAGAAACCGAGCAGCACTTAGAGAGTTAGAGAATTCAGGTTTATTACGCAGGTGGTTCCAGAGGATCTGGGCCCCAAGCTCAGGGGTAACCTTACTTTTATAGGGCTTAACAAGCAAAGGCAATACATCTGTTATCTAGACAGAACAATCCAAGCAGAGGGTGAGTCTTCAGTTGATCTCAAGATCACTCTGCCCTTTGGCCTATGCAGCAAGCATGTCTACAGAAGCAGAACAAAGAGCTGACTGAAAGGTTAGCCATTTGAGTGGAAAATTCCTCTTCAGGATCACATAGGTGTTTAACCATCCAACTTGTCAGCTAACAATTTGTTAATTAATACTATCCAAAAGCTTATTTTTGTCAGGCTTGTTTCAAGAAATTAAGAAAACAGTGGTGAACTAAACCAAAGAAAGCCCCTCCTCTCATGGCATTGATATTTTAGCAGGTGATAATAAATAAGTGAAGAAGTGAAAATGAACAAAGAATATAATATATAATTTTGGTACTGATAAAAAATAGACTAATATGATGAAGAGCAGCTTTAGGGAACTGCTTTGGCTAGGGTGTTGAGAGAAAGTTAGAGGAGATATTTGAGGTATGGTTTGAATAATGAGATGTAATCATGTATAATACATGCGAAGAGAAAATTTTCAAGCAATGGGAATATCAAAGACAAAGATCCTGAGATAGGAATGAACTTGGCAAGTTTGAGGAAAAACAAGAATGTCATATAGGGCAGTGACTATAGGGCGGTGACTGACCATGAGAGTAAAAAGAAATAATGTCAGAAGCTTGAACTATATTCTAAGTATAAAAGAAGCTACTATAATATTTTAACCCAGGACTGGATATGATATGATTTATGTTCTTAGTAAGATCACTCTGGCTTCTGGGTGGGGTGTAGATTTTAGAAGGTTGGTGGAGCTGGGAGACTAGTGAAGAGATTGCTGGAGATCATCTAGAGCAGAGTTACAGTTGGGGAACTCCTAACCTCCCAGAGGACATTTGGCTATATCTGGAGAGATACTGGGGTTTTTCAACTGTGGAGTGAGAGTGCTACTGGCATGTGGAGGGGAGAGGTCAGGGATGCTATTAAACAACCTACAATGCACAGGACAACCCCGCATGACAAAGAATAATTTGGACCATATGTCAATAGTGCAAAGGTTGAGAAATCCTGCTCTACAGAGAAATAACAGTGGTTTGACCAGAGTGGTAGTAATGGAGGTTGTGAGAATTAGTGAGTCTTAAGATACACTTCAAGGTTGCCGGTAGTTGTACAGGACTGTAGACAGATTGGATATGGTCTCCTAGGTTTGGGGCCTCAGCAGTGTAGTAGATATTCTCTGAGATGAAGAACATCGGGGATTAGTCATTAGCACTTAGATGATATTTAAAGCCATGAAACTGGGTAAAATTGTTCAGGAAGATAATGTACATTGAGAAGGGAAAAAGGGCTGGCAGAGCCGTGAGACACACCAGTATAGGGAGTCCTCTTATAGGAGAAGTAGCCAACATGTGAGACAAGAGTGAGGTACTTGGGAAGGCCAGAGAGGATGTGCTCCAGGCTTGGGAGGGTGGCCTGAGGAGCAGTGACGTTTTGTCCACTGGAAAAGGATAGAAGGTAAAGATCACAAATAGGGATGAAGGCAGGTCAGTGGATCTGGTAGCGAGAAAGAGGCAGTTCCCATCTGATAGCCTTTGTTGTCTCTGTGAACGAAGGTCCGAGTATGGGTATCATCTGTTGAGTGTGAGAATGTGAACGTGAGTGATGTGTGTGTGTGTGTGTGTGTGTGTGTGTGTGTGTGTGTGTGTGTGTTAGATACTGGAAATTTGAAAAGAGAAGATATTAAGAAATAGCTAATTTGGAGAGGTGGAAAATGAAGTTACCATGGAAACGAGATTGAATTATCTGATCACGTTTTCAGCCATTTGAGATTTGTAGTCACAAATTTAAAGTTGGTCCCGTCAGTATAATTTCTGGACAAATAATCATTTTTTACTAAATGAATAAAATATCATAGTAACAATAATATTAACATCTACCATTTCTCAATCATTTACAATACAGCATGCATCATCCTTTACAGAATATCCTTTATGTATATATTAATAGTCTCAAACAGCTCTATGCAATGGGCATTATTATCTTTAATTAACTGATAAAGAAACTAGGACTCAGAGAAATTAAGTAATTTGTTCAAGATCACACAGTAAAAGGATAATATTCAAAGCTAGGTCAGTCGAATTCAAAGCTCATTTTCTTAATTAGTATTTTATGTCCTTCTCAGACTATGGTTAATGCAAAAGCCCAGATCAGAGATTTCTTTGTCATTTTCCTACTCTTCAGAAGGCCAAAAAGGCTATTAACTCCAAAAGGAATGGAGTAGTGCTCAAAAAAAAAATTCACCTGAGGGTCAATAAAAATACACATAATCGATTGCTATAATTTACTTCTTTGTGCTTTTACTCTTTCAAGATTCTCCTTGAGGCTTACTTAAATCCAATTTACCTGTTTATCCAAATGGGCTAGAAGAGGGCCTGTGGAGAGGGAACAAGATACTGGAGAGGGAATAGGGTACAGGCTGTGACTTGCCCTCAGCCTCCAACCCCACAATGGGACAGTCTTGAGAAAAGGGACTAAGATTGCTTCTACCAAAGAAGCATTCTCCTTCCCCTACTTTCTCCCCCGTCCCCCATCGCAGGTTGAAATGGAGATGTGAGGGTTGAGAATGTGGTTATCTAGACCCTCAGGAGGTTATCTGAAGATACTGGAGATTTTCCTTTGAAATTTGACGCCCACTGCACATTTAGCTTACTACACATTTCTGGCAGCAATGTGGCTCCCAACATGACACAGAGGTACAGATTAGATGCAAAATGTGACAGATCCTTCTTGTCAGAACCAGAAAAGCAAAATGCTCCATTGAGTTTCCCTCATTTTAAATAGCTGTTGGCCATACTCTTTATTTCTTTCCCTCTGACAACTTTAGAGCTTGTTTTTTTTTTCTTTCTTTTCTTTTCTTTTGCATAGATAGTGGGTAGAGAGGGGATGAGGACAGAACTAGACACTTGCTAGATCTGATAAATTTGCATAGCAATATTTACCAACTACTTTCCATTAACCAGCCTAATGTGCCCTGTTATTTAAAAAGTTGGAGGTTTTTTTAAAATAACTTTTAACTTTCTCGACACCTTTTTACAAATATTTATGAGAGATCAGTTAAAGCTCAGCTATGTATTTATATTTATAGAGCTATGTATTTATATTTTTTCTGAGTCTTGTTTAGAGCGATTTGTATATTTTGACCACATATTTTCTCACCTTGTTAGACATTACGGAATGTTGACTGGGATAGGGATGCTACTTGACACTGGGCAAGCAATGTCTCTTTTACATGCAGTAGATTAAGCCTCTGTGTATTTGGTTCTTCCTCTCTGGGGAAGAGTTTAAGCAATCGTTTAGGGTTCCACCAACATTTATTAAGCACTTTCTGCCTAGCACTGTGGTAGGTGCTTGAGATAAAACAAATGAGACCACTGTTCTGAAGGAATGGAAAGCGATAAGAGTATTGAGTATTACGGAGAGTAAACACATGTTACCTGACCAGTGATGCCATCCCAGGTTCTGCTGTCCCCTTACTCTGCTTTATATTTCTGCGCAGGACGTTATCTGATATACTACATATTTTACCAATTTATCTAACTCTTTCTTCACTAGAAGGTAAGATAACTATTATAACTTTTAACTTGCTAGGCATATTTGTTCAAATACTTATTAATGATCATTTATAAAAACTGACTACAAACTGGGCCTTGGAGCAAAGGTTGACAAATTTCAATTTTTTTTTCACACAGAACATGTTTTCTGGACACAACTTAACTAGATTAAAAGTAAACAATAAAAGATAAGCCAAAAAAATTCTTATGTATTTGGAAAGGAGAAATTAAGATATATATTATAAATATATACAACTAAAAATTCTAAAAATATTACATATTAAAACATAAGAGACCCAGCAAAAATTTTTAAAGAAAAATACATAGCCTTAAATGCTTGTGTTAGGAAAGAATAAATAAGCCATATATGAAAACTAAAAAATTGGAAAAAGAACTGAAGAAAAATGGATATTGTAAAAAAGAATATAATAAAGCTAAGAGCAAAACTAATGAGTTAGGAAACATAAAATATGATAATTAGGACCTACGAAGTCAAAAGTTGGTTCTTTGAAAAGATTATTAAAATAGATAAATCGCAAGCACGATTGCTAAAGAAAATGAGAGATGGCACAAATAAATGTTAGCGATGAAAAAGAAAAATAACTTCATATCCAGCAGAGGTTATGAAAGATAATAACATAATACTTTAGTTAATTTTATGCCAACAAATTTGAAAATTTAGAAAAAATATAGAAATATTTAGAAATAATTCGATAACCATTAAAAACACTGACAAAGTAATTGAATACCTTCTTAGAAAGAAAACACCAGTCACAGATGGTTTTATTGGTATATTCCACCTGATATGCAGGGAAAAGATCGTTCTAATATTTTGCAAACTCTTTCTGAAAATAGAAAAAGAAAGAACATTCCCTACTGTATTCAGTGAGTTCAATACAACCTTGGTAACAACCAGAAAAGAATTGTATGAGAAAGGAAAATTACAGGCCAATTTTACTTATGAATGTAGATTTAAAAATTCTTAACAAATATTAGCAAACTGAAACTGGCAATGTACAACTTACAAAATGATCATGATACATCATGATCAAGTTGGATTATCTCAAAAATAAAAGGCTGGTGTAACTAGAAAATTCTAGAATGTCATTTATCAGAAAACTTGATTAAAGGAGGTATATAGCCTATAAGTTCTTGCTTGAACATTTGATGTTATCCCAAGGAATATTTGCAAAGGCAGAAAAAAAAGGGGGGGTTGTTTGAATTTAAACCCAAAATTCTTAAGTTTGCTTGTTTCTGGCTTAAAAAAAAAAAATTAAATCACCTGGTAGAGTGAAGGAGTTAAAAATAAAAGAGAATTAGTCTTTTATATTTCAGTTTTGACCTTAAAATATCATGCTTATTAAGCCTGCAGCTATATACAACTTTATTTTCTTTTGTTGTGGGTTTTTCCATCTGAATTTATATAAACTTTGCAAGAAAACTTTTGAGAGGCACTATTTTATTAGTTTAGTTATCAACATCTCCATTCTTTTATCTTGTAATTTATCATTTTAAAATTAAAAAGAAATTGTTAATTGTATAACATGACCTGTGGTTTTAAAAAAAAATCTCTAATGTAGTTGAAATATTAATTAATTAATTAATTCCTTCTCTCCATGAACTAACTTATTTCCTTCATTTTGCATTTTTCTGTGTAATTTATTTCTTTAAATGATTGAATTAACATTCTTAATTGACTTTAACCCTCCTCTTTTTCACAGCATTTAAAATATTCATTTTTCCAAAGAAATTTGAAGTAATTTTGAATCCTCTGACCTCTTTTAAAGACGGTGGTAAGGGCTACATGGAATATAAAATTCTGTAATAGTTTTCCCCTCAAAATTAACCTGTAATTCACAGGTAGTTATAGTTTTAATTTAAATTATTATTTTGGAGAATTAACCATCAAATTTCTTGTATAGAGAGAGTACGAGTATGAAGTACTCAGGCCACAAATCTGAGAGTTCAATTTTTTTGTAACAACTTAATTTCTATCTCAAGAAGCCTTTTACAGTTTACTCAGTTCTGGGTAAACACAATCAAGTTAGGGTTTTCTTTCCTTTGCCTTTTAGCTCATGTGAAATTTAATTTCTAGTGGTTTATGGTATTGTGGCTTCATATGAGATGGTTGAAGAGTATCTGGCCCGGGACTGCCAACTCTCCTTTTTATTAGCTGCCGCGGAGATGGACTAGCCCACTGAGATGTGCACATACCTGGCATGCGCAGACGTGTCCCGGTTTCTACCTGCACTGCAGTGATGTGGTCCCTGCATCTTCCTCTCCTTATGGAGTCCTCTCCAAAGACCGTGAGCTCCTCGCCAAATTTCTTAGCTAGTTTCCTGGTGGACAGCGTAGCATCGAGGATCCTCTATGATCTTGCTATTTAAAGTGTGGTCTGTAGATCATGTGGGAGCTTGAATATGAATCACCTCTCCTCCAGGTGAAAATTTACAGAGCACTCATCTATGAGACACAGGACGGAGCTGCATTGTACGCTCAGGACCCTGACCTGTCTCGGGGTTCGATGGTTCTTCTCTCCCTAAAGAGGGTCACTGCGGGGCAAGTGAGGTGAGTGGAGTCTGGGCGCCCTTCCTGGAGAGTTTCCCCAACATCTTAACAATGTTGTTTTTCATCCTCATCCCAAGCCTTTTCTTTCTTTAGCCCAGAAAAAAAGGGTTTAAACTATCCCCTTCTGGGACGGGAAAATGCCCAGCAAATATACTCGATTGAATCTTATCATCTTATAACTGAATTTGCTATTATTATTTTCCGGCTGTGCGGTAACTCGCTCCCCTTCCCTTTTCCTCACTTCTCTTGGGGCAATGGAACAATCTAGTCTAGTAGCTTGGATGGGGTGGTTCGGGTTAAAGTAACATGGGGGGGAAAACCGTTAACACTTCATAATGTCAACCTATGACATGGGAGTTTTATTTAGATTTTAAAATATTTCATTGTCAACTGGATTTAGGCTTTTCTGGAAACCCAAAGCATGAGTTCACGCTATCATATTAAAAATTCTACTAGGATTTATTTTCTGACTTTACTATAGAATCTTTGTGTTCACATATCGAATATTGGGCAAGGAAACTCATGGAAGTAACTTAAGCTTCCCCCATCTTCAACAATCTAGGTTGGTGTATATTTGATGTTTCAGAGTATATGTTACTTGCTCCCCAGCAGTCTTCTTTGATTCCTCAAGAATGAGCTCTACACTCCCTGGAGTTCTAGGTATTTACTTCTATGGCAGTATTTCACACCCTGTTCACTGTATCTTTTGTTAGACTATGTTGGTTGAGGTCAGGGTCAGTCAGTGTCTATTTCTCTATTGCAGACCCAGTGCCTCCCCTTGTGGCTGGCTCAGAAGTACCAAAACTGCTTGAATGAATAAATGAACAAATCCATTGGCATTATTCAAATCTTTCCTCATCTCCTCTCAATATATGAGAGAGAGAGAATAAATATAAAAAGTGTTATAAAGTTTTTTTTAGTCCAATCACTGACTCTAAAGAATCCTATATATAGAATCTCTACGGAGTCAAGCTTTTGCTAAAATATTTCCAGAAGAGAGAATATAATTAGCTTTTTCCATGTATGGGTAGTTCACATTTTTAGAAAGTGCTGCTTTCTTTTATTGTTATTTAATCAAAATCTGCCTCTTTGATTTTAGCTGCCCTTTGAGGTTTTGTAGATTTATGTTTCTGTAGCATAAATCTCCAAATTTGCTCAAAAGACCCAAAATCAAAAAGATTTTAAAAGTGGTAAGGATGTTTATCTTGCACAGAAATCACAATCAGCTGGATTATCTGCTTTTTTACTCCAATAAAATACACGGAAATGTCAGAAAAGAACAGGAATACTGGTGGGCTTGGCTACTACATTCAAGGAGGGGGAATTGCCTCGAGTTTTAGTTTTATCTTCTATGCAAGAGAAGCATTGCTTGGGTGCTTTGCATGGCATATAACACGAGATGGGCATTCATTTCTGGTTGTGGTATCTTATATTAGAAAACGTTTGGCAAAATTTCTCTATGTGCTTTTGATTTGTCCCCATATTGCTACTGACAGCAGTCATTGTCATCTCAAATTCTATGTCTGAAAGGCCAATATTACCTTCTCTTCTTAGCCAACTAGAACTTCTACCAATTACTCTATCGTGGCGCTATTATTCCCCAGGACTTGTAAAATATGAGGTTAACTTGTCCTGCTCATCTCACTATCCTGTCAACCACCCGTTCAGGAACATTTCTGTTCTGTAGTATTTCTCATGTCTACTTCTTCCTCTCCACTCACAAGAGGTCCTCATCACCAACAAGATTTAATTTCTGCTTTCTTTCTTCAGTCCAGCTTCTAACTCATTTCAATCCAAAGGCATACCACAAGCCTTACTAAATTTTCCTTAAACCCTCCTGTCGTCAATCTGTCACTGAACTTAAAACCCACAATGTGTTAATGTTCTACTACATCAGAGAGAAAACTCTGCCTCCATCACAAGCCTCCTCTTTCAACACAGCCCCCTAACCCCTAACTCTCAAACCGTCCAGCTTTATTTTATCTCTTGCGCCTCCCATCTCCTCTCCCAACTGCAGGTTCACTCTAGTCAGCACCCTCCCTTCCTGCAACCTGCCTGCTACATTTTTCATTTGCATAATTTTCTCCCTTCTCTGGGCCAATTCTAAAGCCCACGTTAAGTCCGATTTCCTCTACAAATTTTTGTCCCAAATATTCCAGGCTTTATTCAGTTTCTTCCCTTTCTCTGCTCCACCTTTTTTATTGTGAATTATAAGCAAAAGTAAATAAAACTGTGTTGTGAAGAGAACCCCTAGTAACCACCACTCAGATTGCAAATAGAATATTACTGGAACCCTGGAAGCCTGCCCCCTTCCCAATCAGTTTTATTGGACTAATAATCTGTACTTCATAATTTAGCACTCATAGTAATTAAATACTATCTTGTTTTGCTGTGGCTTAAATATGCTAATTATATTCTTTATACTCTTCAGACTCTTGAAGGGCAGAGACTGAATAGAGTATTCTTTAGAATTCCGTACAGTGTCTCCAGCAGTGCTAAGCAAATATGGGTATTCAATAGATATTTGCTCATAAATTATAAACCAAGAAAAAAACTTTGAGGACAAACAATATGCATGCTTATGTCCCAGAGCTCTTATTGTTATGTCTTTCAAATTCTTGTTAACCTTTAGAAAATGACACAGTTCCACCATGTTAGGTTCTCTTCCCATATCCTGTGCTCCCTGGTTTCAGTTTTCTTTTCCTTTATGTGGCACTCAGCTTGCTGGGGAATTTCTCAGGGATTTTCCAGTCTTGCGAAGCAGAATGAAAAGGACTATCTTACAATAGCTAGAAATCCATGACAACAGGACATTCAAAGAACTGCTATCATCACGAAACAGCATTCTTCCTCCACTATACAATCCTCTCATTACAAAAAGAAAAGAGGGAAAAAAAACTTTGCAGTGCGTTTCAATGTCTTCAGGATTAAATAACTTAGCAAATGCTAGTAACATTCCATATCTTAAAGATTTTATAACAAAACTTCTATCAAAGACTCCATGCCAGAAATAGAGAAAAGATATATATATGTAAAAATATAAATTAGACATATATTTTAACAACAACAACATAGAAATCTCTGAAGGAATTTCTGTAAGTAAAACACTTGACTCAAGGACATGATGTAATATAAATTACATAAAATATACATGAAGTGTGCCAGTGAGGGTACATGGAAAAACAACATATACATTCTTGTAAGACCATAAAAATTCTATTTGGTCAGACCTATGAACCACTGATCTATTGGGTTAAATAAGTGTTCTTGCACAGGAGAATCTAAGATTCAGCAGAAGAAGAAAGGAAATCCACATCGTTGTCTTATCTTAAAGCTCTATGACTAGGGCCAAATTCGTTATATTAAAAAATTATTTCTGACTTAAGTTAATTATAATAAGACATAAACAGTAAGAAAATTCACACTTATTGCAATGGTTTTATTTATAACAGTTTAGTTTATTCATAGGCCAGTGAAACATATACATTAAGTAGGAAGTAGGCTATCAAAACCAGCACCTGACAATCAGCATTCAATTGGTTAAGCAACTCAGCTTAACTCCCAAACTCTCAAATATGAAGAGAAGGACAAAAGCTATTTAGAAAACTCAACTTTTCATTCATTCAGTTAACAAAAAATATGTTGAGCTCGTACCATGTGCCAGGCCCTGTTGTAGTCACTTGGGGTACGTCCGTGAACAAAACAGATGAAAGTCCTTGTTCTCATGGAGACTACATTCTAGTGAGGATACACTGATAGTGATTCACATAGTATGATATGTCACTTTTATGATTTTCACAGACAAAACCCTGGGTAAGACAGTGCGCAGAGACAAACACAGTCACGAGCCATCAGTAGCTGCTTGTTCCATCAGTAGCTAGAGAATGGGTGTATGAGCCCCAAAGAGGTGATCTGCGCAGATCTCTGTGTCTCCTACAGTTTTAGAAGTTAGGCGATGATGGTGGTTAAAACACACTGAAGTTAAAATCTGAGCTTTGTGTAGCTCTAAGGGAGTTAGTTGAAATATATTTAAAAGTTCTTTTCTGTAAAAAAATTGTTATAATAATAGTAAGACAAGATTATTATAAGGATTATATAAATTAAAAAATATATAAGAGACTGGATCTATGAGTTCACCCACACTCCCTCTTAACTGTATATTTTTGCTTTAATAAACCTTGTACTTTCCTGCTTGAAAAAAAAATTTAAAAATAGAAATATATAAAAAAGACTGTGAAGTGCTGGACTCACAATTTCAATAAATAATAGCTATTATTATTATTATTATATTATTATTATCTTCTATTCTTTCTGAAAAAAGGTTGAGTATGTACAGATAAACAATCAGGTATCTCAGGTATCACATAATTAGTTCATAGGCTAAAAAATTTATTTAAGAATTTTTCAATAGTTATTGATATCGGTGCTTTGAAAATATTCTGAACTGAAGTCACAATTCTCAGATAGATCTGAGCTGGCAAATAGATTTAATTCAGATTCCAAATGAGAACAATCCATAGTAGCTACTGAGAGCAGTATTAAGAAACTTTCTAAGGAGGAGACTTCTACTTCCAATTAGGACATAGCTGAGTGTGAAAGAACTTTGTGGAAGAACAAGTTAATAGAAATTATTTGAACTAAGGAAAAAAATAAAAATGATTTTTGAAAATAAACTAAGTATAAGGAATTCTGGGACAATATCAGACGGCCTAACATGCATGTAATTGGAGTCCAAGAAAGGGACAAGAGCAAAAAAATTTTTGAGAAAAGAGTGAACTAATATTTTCCAAAAATAATGAACATGTTCATTGTAGGTGGTTGGCATATAGGGTGTTTGTTATATCAATCTACGTTTTTATTTAATTTTTAAGATTTTAATATTAAAAAAGATTACTATTTAAGAGACGAGGTTTGGAAATTAGACTGATTGTGCTTGCATCTCTGTTTTATAATTATTGGCATGTCACCTTAGGCATTACAACAGTTTATCAATTCAAACATTTTAATGTATTTAGTTTAAAAACGCTATTTACCAGACACCTTCCTTGGTGGTAGAGATACATTAATGAACACATCAAAAACCTGATGAAGACCTTGCCTTTGTTAAGCTTACAGCCTAGTGAGGAGGAAAGACAACAATAAAACACCATCACTGACATGAGGACAACAGCCTTGCACGATAGACAGCTCAAGAGCATCCACAATTGTGTAAGGCAAATCCTTGAAAGAAATAGAAATATCCATGAAATCCCTAATGGTCTACTTCTCTGATTGAACCCCAACTGATGCAAGTATTAAGCAGGTTTTCATACGTGTTCCTTATCTGAAGGCATCAGAGAAGCTCCAGGAAAGGCAAGAAGTGAGAGGCGTTCAAGGAGAAACTGTTGTAACCATGCAAATTCTCACTTCTTTAAAATGACTTTTTCTCTTCCCTTTCTCCTTGATTCAAACTGGCCTTGGGCTAACTTGCTTCCTTTCTTTCCTTATCTTTCTGCATACTGCTTGACTGCTCCTTTAATCGGAAGCCCTTAGGTCAGCATCAAACAGTCTTAGGAACAAAAGCTCAGGTCTGTTGACCACAGAAACAGTTTCAACCGAGTTAAAGGCATTGTCTTGCTGTTCTACACTCATGGAGGTGGAATGCCCCTACCAGCATCCCCTTGGAACTAGACAGAATGTTGCCTTCTACACTCAGGGAGGTGGAATGCCCCTATCAGCATCCCCTTGGAACTAGATAGAATGCTGCCATGACTGATATCAAGAAGTGGTACAATGATCACCTGCCTCTTGAACAATGAGTAGAGCCCATGACCACAACTCCCTTAGCTACCATGACTAATGAGTCGTCCCCCCACCCGCCTCCCGTGTAACCTATACCTTAGAGGCCATCAGGGAGTCAGGTCTTTGAGCACTGGCTCACCTCTATCTCCAGGCTTGGCGCCATTTCCTTCATTAAACCTCTGTGTTCTTTGCTGCACACTTCTGTTCATGTCTCCTTTGGCTCTGATGCATGCAGGCAAAAACTAACCTCTTCAGTTTGGTAATACCGTCAGTTTGTTCCTTTACAAAACTGGCTAAAGTAGATATTGGACAGGTAGCTTCAGCAGTGGCTGGATAAGAGATGAAGCTGAAAAGGACTTTGAAGTGGTAGATAAGCAGTGTCTAACACAGCATTCTATAGTAAAACTGTGTTTTGGACATAAGGGATATGCCCAATTCAGTTGGTGGAGGGGATAATCAAGGGAAGGAGTCTTAGCTCTCTATACTTGCAGAATAGCATCCTCAAATAAATGTCATCACATTTGTTACAGTAATTGTAATATTCCCTTTTTGTCATAAAGCTTGCTCCTTATCTTAGTCTTGGATTATTCCTGGTTTCAATTGAATATTCATATTTAGTAAGGAGGACGATGCTTCTGCTGATGTAAAAAGTACGACTTGTTGACAAGAAGTTGGGATAAATTTAAGATGTCCTTAGTTTGGTAATGTGAAACACAAGGTCCATAAAATCAACAGCATGGGATCTTTTGGAGTCTCTAAAAATAGGATGTCTTGTTCTTTAGACACGTTCCTCACACTTCTCTCAGAAATGCAGGTTTTAAAACTCTATTTGTTCTATAATTCTCATCTCTCTTTTCTTTTCTTACCTTTAGCAAGAGGAGAGGATTTTTGCAGCCATAACAAAATGATGACAAAAAAAGTAGACTGGGTTTAGTACATAGTCACAGTATGTGTTCAATGATTACAAAATTTTTCCTTACCTTATACCTGAATGTAAATATTTACAACATAAACTAATGTCTATTGTTGTACTGTTTTTATACTAGGGTACAAAATGAGGCTTTTTATTAACTTTGTCTCTGGGTAAATTATATAAACTCTCTGGGCTTCAGCTTCTTCTTTTATATATAATAAGGTATTTTGGTTAAATAAACTTATTTCTAGTTCAAAATTATACCATTAGGCTTTCGTTTTGCAATAAAATTTCCAATCAATAAAGAAGTCCCCCAAAATATCAAGAAAAGTAACATTATATCAATTATTATTGTTACTGAGTTTCAAATTCCATTGGTATTAGTTTAATTCAGTGGCAGTTTGTGAATGGTGTTATTCTCTCAAAAGAGGAAAAAGTAAAACCCAAATGCTTATTATACTCGGACATATTGTTTTTAGATTTTTATCATTTAAAAGCAACAGAAAAAAATCCCTTTTGCATTGTCTAAAGGAAACAAAACAATTTACTTTTAGCAGCAATAAATCAGCTAAGTTGAAGTTTGATACACCATACCCATTGAAGATTACTTTGAAAGAAAAAACAAAACCCCTTAAAAATTCTGTACCATCAAAAACTCCCATTTTTCTTGGGAAGTTCCCTTTATTCGTGAAATTCAAAAAGCCTAAATATTCAGACCTGATGAAAACTGAAAGAAAATTCTTTAACGATTGTGTTTATCAGTATTTTAAAAGAACAAAGTTTAAAATCTTTAGACGAGTTGGACCGGATGGGAGACATTCTGAGACCATCTTCTTTGCCCTGATTTCTATCAGATAGAAAAACAAATCCAACTCAGTGGCCAGGAAGGGCTGCACTTCTCTTTATAGAAATTAAAGCTAATTGAACTCTCTGACAATAATGAAACAAAAGAATGGAAAATAGAGAAGGTAAGGAAGAGCAAGTTCCTAAATATTAGAAACAAGAAAAAGACATTTACCATGCAAGCTGCTTGTGGCTACCTTCACCACCAGCCACCCTATAGTGTATTGAACTTCTGTTCCTCAGTGCTCCCACGGATATTTTACGTACCCGATACTTTATACGTGCACGAGTGGATAGCTCAGCTTAAGACTAAGGGCATCCACTTTAGGTAGTTCAGGTGTGTCTGAATAGATTTGGGCAAATCTATCTTTATAAAGTTTATAAAGTTTCCTCATCCTAAGGAAAGAAAGACCCAGATGTCATGTGCCTAACACGATATCAAAGCCAGAGTCATCAGAAAACAGGAGAGAGGAGAGATTCTGAGTTTACCCAGTCCTCAGGGAATTCCTGAGTTACTTGGATTTATCCCTTGCCCAAGGACCCTGTCTGGGTAAGAGAGAATCAAGTGAACGTGAGAGAGAGAGAGAGAGAACATGTGCTAAAGAAGCAATTCCACTAAAACCCAGTAAGGTATCAGTTGTCCTCTGATGCAGTGTAAAATGGGGGAAGAAAGGCACGTCCCCACCCCCCATTTATCACAGTCCAGCAAATAGTTTTAGCACCTTGAAGTGCCCAGTGGGCGACTTGAGCCCCCCTGGTGGTGGGATCTCCAAGATGTCCCATGATAATAACTAACTGAATATATTCATTAGTACATCTAGAAATTCACTATTACCTGTTCAAAGGTTGTAGGCAAAAAGATGGGTGTATTAGGCAGAAGAGGCTAAGTTGTCAAAATGAACATCAGTTCAGCTTGCAACCCAATGATTGGAAGTCCTATGGCCTTGCATAACGGCATGTGGGCTGGTAATATGGGGAGCAGATGGCATTTCTCCTACCAGAAATGGTAGATGCTGGGAGGGAGCAAGCCAGTAGGGGCAAAAGCTAATAAAATATATTGTACTCTTTCTAACCTCATTCATCCCCAAATACTAATGAGACCAGGGAAAATGGTCTCTATACTTTTATTAAATTATTAAATACTTGTATTAAATTATTAAATACTTTTCTTTAATTCTCATAACAGAGAAGTTAAGTAACTTACCAGTAGTCACACAGATGTTACAGTTCTCCAATACTGTTCTTTTTATCATTCCATGTTTGCCACAAAGTTATATGCTTTAAAATAACCTCAAACATTTACTGAATTCCTACTTCACTCTTTATTACCTGATTTAGTCTTTTCACAACAACCCAGTGAGGTAAGATTGGTAGCATCCTCCACAGGCTCAGTCAGGTTACATAACTTGAGCTAAATCACAAGGCTGCAAAAAGAGATATGGCCTGAGCTCAGCCTGATCTTTTGCCTTCAACTCCAAGACTATTTCCATTCACTCAAACAATTGCAACCAGAAAGGTTAAGCATTTGCCTAAGGTCACAGAACTGGCAAAGGGCAGACTGGAATTTGAAACCCAATCACACAATTCCCATGCTGATCCTCTTTGCATCACAATGCCTCTCCTTAATTAGTAACAGAGGCACTTCAATTAGACCTATTGTCAGTGTCATCAATCAGAGGCTGTAAACTATGCTACTTAAGTGTTTAAAGGAAATTGATCATAAATAATGAGTAAAGGTTGAGGACGTTTATTTTTCCTAAGTGTAAGAGAAAATGTATGTCATGAAAAATTATAGGAAACAGATCCCATGGTAATTATTTATTAAGAAGTAAATAGAATCAGAGCAGGGAAGAGAAAGCTAGAGAAAGCCAGCATAGTTGTTTGGATATCAACTAATATGCAGGTTACTTCTACTCTGCAAAATCTAGCCTATTTGCAGATATCATTTGAGACCTGCCTCATGTAGATTAAACTTTATATGCAAATAGATTTCCCCATATGGGCTCTAAACTATTATTTGTAAAATGACCCACAGTAATCTGTCTTTAAGTTGCGAAAACAAGGAATGTTAGATTTACTTTTCACCAGTTTCCCTAAAAGGTAAACAACTGGCTCCAATCAGAGAGACCATCAAAATGACTGCATTTAAATCTAAAATTAATGCAGAGGGTTTACCAAGGTCTTAACTCTGGCTACTCTTTACAATAACCTGAGGAGTTGTCAATAAATATTGCCAAATGGGCCCCACCCACAGTGATTCTGATTTAATTGGAGTAGGGACCAAACAACTATATTTAAAAAGTCTTCCCAGGGAATCCGACATCTGATTTACAACCATCCACAGTCAGTCCGGTATGAGTGTACCTTTCTTTGAATCATCAGCCAGCCCACTCAAACACAACAAAACAGAAGTCTTAACTCTTGGGAAATTTGCTGTCATGTTATGATCAGCTTCTGTTATTAGTATTATTTTTTAGTTTAGTTATTAGTGTATTCTTAAGAAATACCTATCATAAGTGGCAATAAATCACATTTTTAATATGATAAATCATAGCAAGTTAGTGCTGAGCCTTCTACCTAACATGGGAAAAACCTTTTCTGAGACAGAATGACAACTTCCTGCTATTGAGTTAGAACTGTCAGCTGCCAGCGCCTGATAAATTTCACAGGAACATTCGCCCTAGGGTACCACTGATGGGCATCAAGGAGCCTTGGGAGGCACACCAGCATACCAGCAACAAGGGACTTTCCCTATCACCACGCACGCACAATAAGGCCCAAGAGTTCCCTAAGGTGACTTAATTTAAATTACACCCAGAGGTGGAGATTTAAGATGCTAATGAAACAGGCAATGCAGTAATTAGTATGTAGTTGCACTGCGCATGCGCTAAAAAGAAACCACCTCTACAAGTGTTGGGGAGGGACCTGAGGAAGATGAGGGATGGCCCTCCTCTCAGAATGCCCTTAAATGAGCTGCACCTGTAAACCCGAGGGAGCCACAGCCATTCTCTTTTGGAGTGTGCTCCCTTGGTGCCTCAGGCTTTCATTTTAATAAACATTCTTTCACCCACTCTCTTGATTGCTGTCCTGAGAGAGGCAAAGCCCCTTGTGCTGGTAACATTTCCACATCTCATTGGTAAATTTAAAGCTTTATCTTTAGAAATTCTCTCTGTTCACTTCTCTGCCCCCTTCCTTGCACGTTGTCTAATGGAGCTTGACAAATCTAGCCTTTGTTGGTTTTTTCCACCCCATCTTCGTTCTTATATTCAACTCATAAATGTCTCCAACTTGTATTTCCTGAAACATCTTCCTTTGTTTTCTCCAGCTTGGTCAATGATCCTGGTGCCTAAGCTAGTTATATGACACTCATTGCCGATTTCATTTTTCTGGCAGTTTCCGTGGATACCTTGTCTTTTTTTTTTTTTTTTAATTCTCTTATATTCCCTATATCCATTTGCTCCTCTGTAATATTACTGCTACCGTTTAGCTGGGGTCTTCTTTCATCCTGGATAGGCTCTTACCCAGTTGCTCTGCCTCTGGCCTCCTCTCCAATCCGTTCTCTACATTCCCTTCACAAATATATATTTCATCATGCCATTCATCTGCTTAAAATTTAAGTGCTCTCAAAATGGATAGCATTCACTTGCTGAACAGGTTTTTGGAGATTCTAAAGACATTAAAGGTGCCTTTTCCAATGCTCAAAGTTCTAAGAAAAAGACTGGAACTGAGAAATTTTGAAACATTGTTAATAATTTGGGGAATTACTTTATCGACCAATTTTTTTAAAAAGTACCTCTTGAGCATCTGTTATATGCCCAGCTATGTTAGAATATGATATAAAAATTAAGGAGTATCTATTTACTTTGTTCTCCATAAACTATATCCCTATTCACCACCAAATTGCATGCTTGATCTTCTGCAGTCAGTAATGAGGAGCTACTAGATGCTAAAATAACCTTTGCAGTTTAAATATCATAATAATAAAGCTCACAAATTTTAACATTTAACAACTTTTTATTTTTCTTCTTCATCTTCTCCTTCTCCTTCTGTGCCAACCACTATAGAACAGAGAAGATAAAGATTTTATGGGTTTTCTACAGGAAGTCAGTGACAGAATTTTGATGTCCTTGGAATATTTCCCAGAGACACTTGATCATATAATGAAATTATTTTAAGAATCATGATATTACTGACCCAAATAAGATATATAATTACCTTATACACTTTACAATATCTAGTAAATCTATACTTCTATTTTCAGTAACTGATAAAAAAAAGAAATGACTGTGAAATCTAAGTGACATGAAAAGGACATAAAGGACATAAAGTAGTTTCTTGAGAAATCATGTAGCCCTTTTTATAAATGAGGGCTCTTGCTGATACATTAGTGCTCAACATTCATTTATTTTCTCCAAGAGATCATGTTTTCTTCAAATATTCAAATTCTATAAATCTTTTCATGCTCTAACCTATGCATGGGAAAATCAGCACAGAATAGAATCTGAGTCATCATAAAACAAGAAACTCCTTTTTATGCTACAATTTTTGAAACTTTTGTGTTTCTACTTTTCTAGAACAATTGTCTTTTTTTGAAGTCTACTTACAACAAAATTCCTTTTCTCAATTTTATTCTGTTAGAATCCTCAAAAAGAGCTTTGAGAGACCCTTACTACCCCACATGAACCAGGGACCAATCAGCACTGAATCACTGGAATTCCATCAAACTGTACAAAATAACTTGGAAATTATAAGCCTAGAATAGAGCCATGGGTGCTCAACTCTTGGTGACAGCCTGATTACTGCCTTCATATTTCTGGAATAGAGTAACAGCCTATATTCCTACAAATACCCAACAATTTAAATAATTAAACCTATGAGCTCTTTTCTGAAAGTTTGCCCCATAAGTGCTTTTCATAAGCGTCAGCAATCTGTTAAAAATCCAATCCATGGTTCTGTTGTTATAGCAACCATTATACCATAGACATATGCAAAGAAAAGAATACCACCTAACCAGTAACATCAAATTGTCATGATAAGTGCTATGTTAAATACAAAAAGACAAACCAATTTCTAAATGCTGAAGCATAAAATGAAGATAAAACCATACTTTAAGATCTTTTTTAGCAAATATGTATAACGATGATGATAGTGGTATGGTGGTAGCTGATGGGATGGGAAAGGGAAGATGGGAAGAGGTAAGAGAAGACATAATATCAGACATCTATGTAATATAAGTTTAATTGTGCAAAAGTTAAAATTCAATGTCAACAGACAATATCCAGCCATTGAAATACCACCTACTGTAAAGGGACCAGCTCCTATGCAAGTATGACATAGGAGATCTGTGTTTTACCCATCTAATAAAAAGGCTCATCACTTATGTGCATCTTTTGGTTTGAAAGAGATTTTTGTAAAATATCCCTCATGGGTCTTCTCATAGGTTGTTCCACTAAAACTAGGAGAATCTTAATGTAGAGCCCCAGGCTAGAGCAAGATCAGGCCATGAACAGGGAGGTGAGAATTACATACTGTTCAGAAAACAGCTCCTGGCATGTTACCAGGTGCACTGGTAGAGACAGCATCTGGACATGAGGCAATTAGTAACCATGTGGCCAGAGCTGTTCAACATATGGTGAATTTTGTCAGACCCACTAAATCCTAAGATCAAGTTGGCCAAGTGACAATTCACTGTAAGATGGAAACGGAATATCTGGAAGCAGGCATGAGAGTGTGCCAGAAGACACAAGTAAACTGCATGAGTAAGTGTCCCACACCCACGTATCACCAAGCACTGTTGCATGGGGCCTTATTCTTACCTTACACCTACAGCCATGGGATGTCCCTGGTGGAGAAGAAAAAAGATCAGGTTTGGTTTATTAATGGGTTGGCTCGATGTAGGGGTACAAGCCAAAAGTGGACTGCTACCACACTATAGTTCTATTGAAGAGTGACCCTAAAATTCAGCAGTAAGGAGAGATTCTTGCAACGGGCAGAATTTTGTGGAGTGCATACTTTGTGTAGAAAAAGTGGCCCCAAATAAGAATATACATGAACTAATAATGGGTAATAGTGAATAGTTCAGCTGCATATTTAAGGGCCTGGAAAAAGAAATTCTTGAATATCCTAGGTAAGAGAGTCTGAAAAAGAGCCTTGTGGATGAACTAAGAAAGTGAGCATGAAATGAGAAGATCTTTGTATCACATATTAACACCCAACAGAGATCATCTCTCATGGAAGAGGCACTAAACAACCAAGGAGACAGAATGACTCAGCCAGTTGACATCATCCAGCCTCCGTCATCAGCCGCTCCTGTGCTAGCACAATGGACTCATGAATCAAGTAGGCATGTTGACAGTGATGAAGACTTACGTACAGAGCTTGTGTGGGCTCCCATTCACCACAGCTGATCTGGCTGTGCTGCTGTTAAATGTTCACCTGCCAGTACCCGAGCCCCACCTACAGCCTCATACCTTGAAGAAGCCAATAAGCCATTAGGGAGCAACAGGATCAATATGAAAATCACAGTCTCCTTTCGAAACCCATCACAGAACCAAGCTGTTATGCTGGATTTATATTTTGAAGTTTGCTAGTCAGATGTTAGAGACATTTATTTTAATCTCCTCTATTAAAAAATAATTTTAAGTCTGTTGGTCTTCACCAAATAAAATGTTGCTGAGTCTTGCTCACTAAAATGGAAACTGTCCCAAATTGAAATCAGTCATCCATCAGCCTTTGGCATGACCAACTCATTTTGGTCAGATCTGGGTATTAATAAGACCAAAGTGGAAGTCACTGATCTTTTTAAAAATTTTTATTTTAAGAAGGCGTATATTATTTTTAGAATATCTGTGTATCAGAGCCCATCTGGTAGAGGCCATCCATCTGCTTGTCACTCTAATCCTCAAATTGGTAGAGGAAGTAGAATTGCTTTTGTCTTTCCCTCTCCTCCCAGCTCTGGGTTATTCCTCGGTAATTCACATTTCTGATGTTGAACTCAAACTAGGTCAATGGCTATCACTCTTAAATTTAGCTTATGTAATACCAGTGTGCGGTGACAGAACCATGCCTTAGACATATTGAGCACTCAAAAGGTGTTTGTTGAATGAATTAATATGAATGAATAATTTCATAAAATATAGGAGCTTCAGAAAATATTTTAAAATCATCTCTGTCTCTGTGTTTCATGGTCAATCAATTATTCTTTTACTTCCTGAATATGTTTAATCCATCTACTACTTTCTCGTTCCACGGTTGCCACCCTAGTTTATATGACTATCGTCTACTGCTTGCAGTGCTGTTAATTGGTCTCATGTCTAATCTAATGTATCCTCTACGGGGAAGTCACATGATATTAAAGTGAAAACCTAATCACTTCACACCCCTGTTTAAAACACATAAGTAATGTTGAGCTCAATGTCTGTTTAGGATAAAGACCAAAATACTTTGAGTCTGATTAAGGGCAGCAATCTAGAAAGTGAAGCCAGGAGACTTCTCTAGAAACTTCTATTAAGCAGCAAACACACTGCTTTTTCTGTTTATGTGAGGTAGCTCTGGGAGCCTTCCCAGCCTCACCACCTTCCATTCCTCCTCGTTCTCACTGTGCTCCCTTTTTTGTCAGCTGTTTTTCAGTTCTTAGAATGCCTCAAGCACCTTCCATAAAGGAGCCTTTTTTATTTGTTGCTCTTTTTACCTAGAGCTATTTCATTGCTCTACATGCTTTGTCATTGGCTTAAAAGTTATTTCCTCAGAGAATTCCTTGGACTCTGGCAGTCTCCTTTTCCCACTCCATCCCCACCCCAAAGTCGTAGGCTGTGTTCTTCAAAGAGCACGGTCTCTCTCTCCTGTTAGATCATAAGCTTTGGGGAGGTGGGGTACTTCACTGCAGTATTCCCAGTGCCTGATTCTCACCATGCTGAATGAATTAATTGCATTAATTCACTGGAAGAGACCTTACCGATAATGAAATTGGGTCATGGCTCATGGTCTCTTGCTGGTCTTAATGTTGTTGATTTTTTTCCCCATCTACTGATCTAAGGCTAGTTCTGTCTCCATTCCTGACCTTGAGAATGACTCCTTATATGGAGTTACATTTGAACAATTTTTTTCCTAGTGCACAGGCTTGCTCAGTATGTGCCAAGTATTGTGTAAAGCTTTACACATATTAACTCATTTAATCCCATCACCGCTATATGAAATAGGTGCCATCAAGGTAATTTGCCCAAGCTCATACAGTGATAGGTGCTGGAAATGGGACACTGGTGCTTTGACCCCAGTGTCCATACTGTCAACCACTACACTATGCTGCCTCTAAGTGGAAATGGCTATTCCAACTGCACCAGTAGAATTAAGAAAATAGGCAGAAAATGGCTTCATCATAGGCAGGGATAAAATAAGCAGGTTAAACAAGAAAAGGCAAGGATAGTGGTAAGCATTCAGGTGCAGACAATGCTGAAAAGAAATACTCTTTTAAGCTGACTGTGTATCTTATGAAGTTGCATGTTTTTAAATGCATCCTGTTAATTTGGTAAGTACCATTTGTACACCAAAAATAAGGATAGAGCATATATTAAGACTGAGGAAGCTAGCGGGTAGTAGGACTTCAGACTTGACGAAGGCATGCTTGTAAGAGCTGCTGACATCTAGGCCCACTTTCTGAGCAAGAAAGTACTGCATCCCCAGGAGTGGATCATGAGACTGTGACATGAGTGGTGTTAACAGACCACCTGCTACTTGTCACCCTTGGCAGAGACACTATGCAACATTCTTAAAACCAAATGGGGGAAAACATTTGTGCTTTGGAAAAAGGGAAGAAGAAAGGAGGTAGGAGAATAGGACAAGGGGTGAAAGAGGACAGAGGAAGGAAAGTGAAAGCTGAGGAGAGATAAGGAAAAATAAAGGAATGAAGAACAGAGAAAGAGATAAAGGCAGCATTTGTGATATAGAGTTTAATGATTGCTCAAAACAATTCCTCATAGATTTCATTAAGTTGGAATGTGGGTGAGTGGATTAGTGGAGTTTATCTTTATTAGTATTTCTTTTGCTATTTCTAAGATATACTACTTTCTAAAATAGTTATGGCATATTTGTGATCATCATCACTGTCTACTTTAAATCCCTTGGTTAAAGTACAATATTTGTGAAGTTGTGCTTGAAGATTAGCTCCTGGCTTCTCTTAAAAACTCTGCAATTTTCCTTCTGCTCTATATTTACTTTGTACTTGGGACCTTGGCCTCTTAGATAGGCCTTTAGTACTCCATGAATCGGGTAAGGAGGTGGGGCTAGATCAGAATGACCTCACAGGAAAATCCAGACTTATTCCACTGGAGACTTTATTTTTGCATACTGAGGCAACACATGCTTATAAAAAGATATTTATGTCACCTGGTTTGTAGTATTTATAAAATCTGTTTTGCATTGCAATGGCCACTTATAAGTTTGCAAATATGTACTAATCTAGAATTTTTCAATTGTTTATTCAGTAAAATAAGAAAATATTTACTATGAAAAAAACCTTCTAAGTTGTAGAAAAACCATAGTAAGGTCTATAATTGGCTGGTGGGATGATTTTTGATGATTGCCTCTGAGTGTTGATCAGTTCTGCATCAGTTTAACTAACTTGTTCAGCATTCTTGATTACCTTTATTCATGTATACTCTTTGAATTCTTCTTTGAACCAGTTGTAACATTTTACTTCACAAATTAATTTAGTTGAATAAAATCTTTGACACTTATAAATTTTTTTATTCACAAATTAATTTAGTTGAATAAAATCTTTGACACTTATAAATTTTTTTCTATAACTTCCTTTATTAATAAAGCAAAGTATAAAAGAACAAGGCCCCCAAATGATCTTGTGAAATGATTAAGTGCAAAGTTATTGCAACCTGAAAGAAAAAACAAATGGAGGCCTCAGCTGTCTGGGCCACGGAATGGTGTCATTAAAACACTTTTTAATCACACAATTATAGCAACTGAACCATCTTTGATTAACCAATGAATCTCTGTTACTGGAACAAAACATCTATTATGACAGATTATATCATATTATTATGTAGTTTGGGGTCGAAATACACACTAAAAATAACAATAAAAAAGAGGAATATTTTAGTTATGTGACTGAATTAAGGCACATTTTTTTAAAGCAAAATGTGCTAAAAATATTCCTGAATATCTGATACTTCAAAAATGAGATTTTATATAACTTAGCTGTACATTTTTGTCTATTCTCTCCATATACCTGATCACATATTCTTCACCTATACCCAACTTATATTTGCTTTACTCCACCAAATCACACACTATGATACTTATGATTTAAAAATTAACAAATACCACAATGATAAGCCTGAACTCTTTTCCCCTCTCAAAAGACAATGGAATTGTCTACAGTTCAGTAAAAACTTTACATACATATCCCCAAAATTCTATATCAGATTTGGTCACTTAACTAAATCATTAAAATAATAAAAGTAATGAAAATATTGTCATAATTCCTTTACAGTAATAAAAGTCTGAGACACTCTGGGAAAGATGTTCTCATACAAATATAACATGTCAGTGGTATCAAATTGTCTGAAAAGAATGTCACCGATACCCAGTAATCAAGTACTATACTCTAGTGACAATGATCTGATATTTCTTCACTGGATACACTTTCACTGGGCCCGAACTGCTAAAAGGAACATAGATGTTGGGCAGCTGAAATGGGCTCATCCTCCTTGGTACTACATTGAGAATTCAGGAAATTAGTCTGAATTGCTTTCTGTGAATCACTATGTCCCTAGAGCCACCATTTCTCTTTACAAATTGCCATTTCAACAGAATTTGATAAAACTCTCAAGTGTCTATAGCTAAGAGCCATTGTAATGGCAAATATTCTGTTTCTAGTCTGGAATGAGAAATGGGGAAATATAAATCAGCTTAGCTGTCTTTACATATCTGAGCTGCAAATATCAGTGTCTCAGTTTCTTCACTCCCTCTTCTCCAGTGGTTGGTATAAAGACAGCCTTCCTCTTCCTAAATGAATGCCTGGTTGCGTCTATGATACGGCTTATTCTCTCATATTTCTGATACAGCATGTGTTCTCTGCTCCTGTTGCCATTGGGTATTTCTAAGAAGATCTATTTAGAAGAGTCTTGGTGTTCATAGGTTTAATATTTAGGAATACGAAAAGCTGTGGAAACCATCGATAACTAAGTATTGGTGGCGATGGAAATATTTAGAGTAGTCAGAGATTTTTTCATTATACATTATATTCAGTGAATGTACAGCAGACAGTGTTTTATTTTCAGGCTTGTTAGCAGCAGAATTATTCCCCACGGAGATATTGTCAGCTCTCTGCACCATGTCACCACTAATGGCGCGCTGGGAGGGCGTGGCTAAACAATTACTGCCCTGCGCGTCTCAGGTGCGTCTCGTTTCTCTGTCTCACATTCAGTCTTTCAAAAGTCCGTTTACTTAATCGATGTAAAAAACATAAAAGCATACAAACTAGTTTAAGAGACAGAGTCTCCCAGGTGGGCAAACTTAGTTTTTCATTGTTTCAAGGCAATGAACCCTATTTCAAGCTCAATGATAAAAGCAGTGCTGTTTGCCAAATAGTCCTGTTTCGGCCCCATTCTGGGTTTATGGCAGGCTTGCACTTCCATTCTCCTTTATTACTAAGAAGTTAACCATGTGGCCAGTTTTGCTCAGTTATGAATAAAATATGTGTCACTTCTGGGTTAGAAGACTCAGTTTTCATGGTGAGACACTGCAGATCTTTCTCTTTCTCTGTGAGGTGACAGATTGTTTTAAGATAAAGATAATGGCTGTTCCATCAGCCGGGGTCCCTGAGTGACTAGACAGAATCTCCACACCCTGATCCCACTACCCTCCTCAAATGGGTATGAAATATAGTTTTGGAATATAGCATGGAATATAGTTTTGTTCTTTTAAGCTGCTGAGCTTTGGGGTTGATTGGTACTTTGGGTCATTCTAACCTACCTTTAGTCATGGAGAAGTGAAGTTATAATGTAACAGGAGGAATAAAATACCTCAGATGCAGTGCATATCTGACCACAGAGATTGTTGGACATCTTGCTTTCAATTTCACAATCTTTACTTTGCTCAAACTTGCATTAAGATTCCTTTAACACTGGCATATGTCAGCACTAAGTTTGCTTCTCAGATAGCTTCCCAGTATGCTATGTACAAGATAACATAGAAAGGCCTAAAAATAATGTTGTTAAAATACGTGTCTGCTATTTCTAAATTTAATTCCACTCATTACACTTAGCACAATGGTGGAGACAAACATCATGTGAGGTACATCTCTATACTTAAGAGGTCAAGCTTGTTTGGTGGGGAAAAAAAAAATATTAAGTTCTATGAACTTAAATACGTTTTCTCAATGAATCTTTAAAACCTTAGGGGACAAACGTTGCAATCTCCATGAACTGGAGATATTGACAATTTATTGTTTTTATGTGCAAGGCATCCTGGTAGGTGCTTTCTATACCCTGACTTATTCATTTACGATAGCAAGTCCATGAAGAGGAAGCTGAGACTCAGAGAGTTTAAGAAAGTTTTCCAAAGACACACACTAGTAATTAACAGATATGTACCCAGGAGTAATTTCTGGATTACTCCGCATCATGGTGGGTGCTGTGAAAGGATTACTATCATTAGGAATTTTGCATCTGTTGGGAAGATGACGAACAGAGACATTCCCTGATATGAAACTGAGAAAACCTCTGGCAAAGCCAAGTAAACATAGCCAGTAGGTAGCTTTCGTAAAAAACTTTTCCTCTGAGATTTTCTCCATTGTCCATCTGTCCTAACCATACTATCTATTCAGTGGTATGGGTAGCTGTTAGCTTTATTTAATAAGCAATTATTACACTTTAACTAAAAGACCGATATTTTTACCCCTTCTCTTATATCTCAGCTGCTCTTGCATCCGCCCATGATTCTCTCTCAGCATCTTCCTCCCTTAGTTTGTACCAAAGACTGAAAATGTGGTCGTATGAAAATATCTTTTAGTAGTACAGGAAGAGCATCACTTCATCTTTTCTTCAACCACAAAGTATTTATTAAACAAAAATAATGTAACAGTAAAAATAATACATTTATGAAAGTGAATGAAGATTTGCAGTCATAGAAAAGATGTGTATAAAAAGTTAATATGTTCTTTGAAACCTATTTTCTGACTAAAATAGTTGTTAAAAGCATCTCTTCATCTTTACCTACAGATGATTATATCTCCTAGCTTAATTGGACCCATAAGATATAAGCAGACAACTGGAGAAGCTCAGATACCCTGAAACTGAATTTAGAATATAGATTCGAGAAATGCCAGGGCCGGAAAGGCAGAGGAGTGCATCCCTTCCAATGGGTAAAACCTTTTCCTTTCATTTATGCTCAGTACTTCTAGCTGGGTTTTCAGTTGTGTGTTTCTCAAATAGGTCTCTTCTTGTAAATACATTATTCTGTAACTACCTCGACCAACTCTTGCTTGGCTGGTGTTTTCTCAACACCATTGGCTTAGTTTCAGCCCTCAAGTCTCCATGCCATTAGTATCTCTCCACACTGATTCCTCGTCTGCATCATAGCCTGGATTGGCATCCTGAAAGATAAATTTGATCATGTTTCTTCATCCTTAAAAATATTTATTGGCTTCTTATTAACTATAAGCATTGTAGCCTGACATGCAAGACACTGAAATCCAGTCTCGGCTTACACCTTGATCCTCCTTTTCTGATGCTTCATTCCGAATCTCTTTCCTTCTCCCATTCCCAGCTCGCCTTGCCACCTGGCAGGTTAATCATAGGACATCTGTCTTCCCAGAGGGTCTCATGACTTTTCAGGTCTTTGTGACTTGGAACCTGGCTAAAACGCCTTCCCTTTAACTTTCCTGTTTAACGAACTCATACTTGTTTTTCAAAATCACTTCAAATGTCAGTTCTTTCTTTTAGCCTTTCCCAGCTGCCCCCTAAAAAGGTTTATTAGTCTCTTTATGGGACTAGCAAAGCACTTTGTTCTCGTTTATAACATCAACACAATGGTGTTAGCATTTATCAGTTCATGTGTCTCTTTTTTCTACTAAATTGGGAGCAGGACCTATAATACTCTATGCATCGTTGTATTTCCTGTGATTTGTATAGTGCTTGGCACAAAGCAGATACTCAAAAACATTTGCTAAAAAAAAAAAGAAGAAGAAGAAGAAGAAAGTTTTTTCTCTTAGTATATAAACTGGTAGTCCAAAATGGTAATTCAGCTTTAAAGACAGACACAGTGGTCTCATCACAATAACTTGAGCCTCTGAAAACTGAATTTTAGCAAGTGAGCCACTGAAACAAAAGCAGGATTTTGACACAAATATCTAGGAAAGCAGCACTGCTATTTTGGGCATCCTGTCATCTCCTACTTGTCTCCAGAGCAATTGTAGAATGTGCTCTGTGCTGGCACCGATGACTTAAGCTTTGTGAGCTGCCACTGCAGTTTGTCTTCCTGTCACCCACAGCCCTCGGAACAGTCCCTCCGTACTGTGTAAAATGTCCTGATTTAGGACAAATCAAGACAGATAGCACAGTCTTCCTGCAGGATTTTGATAGATAAGCTTCATAGCTCTAGGTTAACAACACTTTTCTCCCATGATGCATGAATATTTATGAGCATCAACCCTCACACACACAATCTCTGCTCAAAGAAAGAAATACACAGCAAGAATGAGAAAACCACACACCTACAGTCATTTTACTTTGGACGTGGTCCTAGAAAATTTCGCTTCCATTTATTATCCATTTTTACCATCCATAAAGGCACAGCTAAAGTCTGTCTGGTCCAGGAACCTTCTTCACTGCTCAACCACAGTTGCAGCATAAGATAGACTTTGAGTTGCTCTTTCCAGGGGTTGAAAACTTACCATTGTCAATATTTCCCCCAGTAATTGCCAATTATGATAATGTGTCACTGCTATAATTCATTTATCAGTCATCTGCAATTTTCCCCCCTCGCAGACAAGTCTGTTTATACACTCATATTCCAATGACAGAGAACATATGGGTTGACTCATTCTGCTTTAAAAGTTCAAAATCAACAGTTTGACTTAACTTAGCTAATAAACCTTAAAATTAGATAGCTGATTATATTCTCTGCACACATGGCCAAAATATTTGGGAACAAAGTATTATCACAATCCTAACAGCTATTACAGTTTATTTTATGTTTACAGCTCTTCATTCCTACACTTGAAGTTCTAGATAGCAAGCATGATTTGGAAGTAAGTTAATCAGTTTCGTGTATAAAACTTTCCCCCTAAACTGTGCTGACTCATCAGCATTTTAATGTTACAAAACATAAATGCATACAGTCGCAGCTCACATTCCTTGCTAAGCAAAATAAGATGAGATTTTGCACTTCTAAGAGATTTATATGTATATATTATATGTGTGTGTGTATATATATAGTAAAAAAAGGTGAAAGACATGATTACCCTCTTGTTGTCCAATAAAATTTCATATGAGATCTTACTATATAGTTTGAATGATCAAAGTTGCCATTGCTAAAACAATTTGATACAAAAAGTAACATAGCAGCTGAACTGGGTGTTAGCATGCCTATGTTACAGGTTTGGGGACGCTAGATTATGAGATTTTGGGATCTTTAGCTTTCCAAATTTCCATTTTTCTAGCTTTAAAATGAGGGGATTGAACCTAAAATGCTGTTTACCTTCTTCTTCCTCTTCTCCCTCCTCCTCCCCCTTCTCTCCCTCCTTCCTCCTTTTTTTTTTCTTCTTCTTCTTCTTCTTCTTCTTCTTCTTCTTCTTCTTCTTCTTCTTCTTCTTCTTCTTCTTCTTCTTCTTCTTCATTTTGCCATCGAAACCCACGAAACCTGGTAAAATCATATGCAGAAACATCTAACTGGAAGAACACAATTCCCTCCAACTTATTCCTGGGGTGTTGCATGTACAGAGTTCATAAATGCATATTCTCTCCCTTCAACTCACAGAGCATGAATATGCCCTGCCTAGAAATGCTATTTAGCCTAAATTAGTGGTGAAAATAGTAACTTCACAGTTTCTGACAGGTCTTTGATAGATAGGTGGGTTTGAAATGGGTGCTCACTTTTTTTCTCTCTCTCTTTTATCCCTGGGCACAGCCTAGAAACCAAAGGATGAACAAAATGAGGAAGAAGTGGGTGGGACGAACACCTGTGTTCACACTGTAAGAGGTAGTTCCTTTGTAGGCAGGGGTCTACACAGAGTCAGCTGCATGTAGGGAAAATGTTTCTTCTTCCATATATGGAACTAGGTCACACTGTTTCCAAGGATAAATGCGTGTCTTTGGGAAGTGGTTTTGCCTGCGTGTGTATCTGATTCATTCGCTTAAACTGGATGCCCAGTACGACTGGTTCCATTCTGAGTCTCCCACTCTGGGGGGAGATTTCGAAGCATCTCCCACTCTCAGAGCCAAAGCTCCTCTGGCTCATCTCCTTGAAGCTCCACCAACGAGCTAAGCTGCACTGAATAAATCAGTCTTTGGATATTGCATTATGGGAGATTTTATATCCCACAAATTGTCTTGTGGGGGAAAGAGACGTATGATGATGAACTAATTTCTGTCTCTGAGTCTTCATACAGTTTGGATGACAGACAACCTTCATTCTTTCTGTGTCCCTTCCTTACAAACCTTGTAATGTCAGATTTGTGAACTCCC
This sequence comes from Macroglossus sobrinus, assembly GCA_004027375.1. Taxonomy (NCBI): domain Eukaryota; kingdom Metazoa; phylum Chordata; class Mammalia; order Chiroptera; family Pteropodidae; genus Macroglossus; species Macroglossus sobrinus. The sequence continues at coordinate 2,763 of PVKZ01005911.1, read as the reverse complement.
ACCACATCCAGAGAAGAGCTAATTTGGCGTCTGGTCATTTGTCCACTGCAGTGATTGCTGAGAATCCACCATCCTTTACAGTGCAGTCCTTTCAAACTCCCTGGATTCCGTGCCTCCGTTCAGGGAAATAACATATTTTAAGCTGCCTGGGCTCCCATTTCCCTCTGTGGGGCTTGTCACCATCAGGTAGCACTGCTAGAAATCAGGCCTTTTGTCCTTTGGTTCCACATCCCCGTTTCTGCTGGAAGGCCTGGATTCTAGGTTATGAGAATATTACAGTTGACCTTTGAACAACACAAGGGTTAAGGAAGCCAACCCCTGTGCAGTTAAAAACCGTGTATGACATTTGCCTCCCCAAAACTTACCTACTAATAGTATACCATTGACTGAAAAGCTTACCAATAATATAAAATTGATTAACACATATTTTCATTGTTATATGTATTATATACTATATTACAATCAAGTAAGGTAGAGAAAAGAAAATGTTATTTGAAAATCATGAGGAAGAGAAACTACATTTACAGTATTGTATGTATTTATTTTTTAAAAAATCCATGTATAAATGAACTTGTGTGGTTCAAATTCATGTTCAAGGGTCAACTATACTTCCTCTCCTCACCCCCGCCCCCCGGCATAGGGGTGAGAGTGGCTTCCTGCAGTTACTAAGCTCTGGGATGTCTCACCATTCTATGTGGCTTCTTGGCTCTTCCATCATTTGTGTAAATAATTCCTCTTTAAATTTCCTGTCTTGTGTTTTAGTGGTCGGGATGATCACACATGCCCCTGCTTAAGCATACCATGGGCAAGGAAAATAAAATGAACACAGTGGCTGATGAAGTCCAACTTCATCCTCTGGGGCTGGAGAAGAGCCATGAAGCCTAATGTTCATTAGCCCATTTCACCTACTTATACCCAGCAGCTGGGTCTACTATTTCTTCATTAAAAGAGGGAAAAGATAAAGATATCCAACCCTGTTTATTTCTCTGCATATTTAGAGTTATTAGTAAGTAGAAGTTTTTCTACCAACTGAAAGACTGCTCGGGGTGACAGTGACATTAGAAATGGAGACTTGCTCTGCTTTGTTATTTTGCTCAAAATTTTATCTTTCTTCTCTTGGTTGTCATTTTTTAAAAAATGTATTACATTAAGCTATACCCCTATTTGATTGTTGTGGGTGAAAAAAGTTGCTGTTTTCAAAACTATTTTTCTCATTGTATATTGAAAAAGAGAAATTCCACAAGAAAGTTTCCATTCACCACATTAATGTAGAAGTCAAATGATATTTATATAAAATTTAGTAACAGGCAACATTAACTATATTGGATAGGCGTGTGTTGCTAAGAGGTAAAACCATAAACAAAACCAGGGAGTGACCCGTCTAACTGTCAGGATGGTGCTGACTCCTGTGCTCTGGAGGGACCACGTGCCTCTGGGAGTCGGCAGTGCTCTTTTTCTTAAACAAGTGGTGGTTACGTGATCTTTGCTTTATAATTATTTACTAAAATCTTTACATCTGTTTTATGTAGTTTTTCCTATATGTGTTATAATCCTCAATCGAAAAGGCTAAAAAATCAACAACAGCTACAAACTGTAGGACATTATTCTTTGAAAGAAAATCAGATTATGCTACTTACATATAGTAACACAATATTCTATGGTCTCCATTAATTTCCTAGCACAATCAGAATCAGATCTAAAGTCCTCACTGTGGTCCTCATGGCTTTACAAGGTCTGCTGTCTACCCACCTCTCCAACTTCTCCTATACATTGCCTCCTGCTCTCTAATCCCACCCACACTAGCCTTAAATGCCTTGAATACGTCAAACTCACGCCCACCTCATGGTTTTTGTACTTGCTGTTTCCTCTGCTTAGAATATTGCTTTTCAAGCTCTTCACAAAGCTGGTACTACCTCAGACATTATATTCAGCTCCCAGTTTATCATCACTCAGACACCTTCCCTCAGGATCTGATCTACATTAATACCTCTGCCCCACTGTCCACTGCATCTTCCCATCACTGCACTCTATTCCATTGTTTTGCTTTATTTCTTTCATAAGCTGGTCACTACTTGTAATTATCTTGTTAATGTGTTTGCTTATCCTTTGCTACCCTCTTCTAAGAGAAGAAAATGTTTCTTATTAATTGTTTTTATCTTCAGCACACACACAAAAAACTGACTGGCACATAGGAGGTGCATACTTTTCGAGTATTTGTTGAAAATGTGATGTTCCTTCACAACATTCTCTGCCTGTGAATGTAATGATCTTTTCTTAATGTGTTTCTCAGGAGCACCTAGTGTACCTCCTTAGTGGATTTAAACCAGGGATCAAGCAATGCCAGCAGGAGCAAGACAAGTGACATGAGTGAAGTTTTCCAGAGATGAGAACTCTGGAGAACTGGTGAGCATGAGACCCACATAAGGTGGCAACCTCTACTCAGCTCTAGCTGATTGTGGCCATGTGAAATGAAAGGGAAGAGTAAGGAGGCAGAGTTTTATTTGGATTTCATGGATAACATAAGACAAAATGGTGTGTTGAGGAAGAAGGGAAGATAGGTGGAAATAAAGGGATTCCTTCTTTAGAAAGCCTATAACTGCTATCTTTAGGGTAAAAAGAACTCCATGTGATAATGATCAGATTCATAGAGACAATCTGTGAAAGCTCTTGAAATTGATAAGACAAAGAGGGTAGGAAAGCATTGACTTTGATGTTTATGCACACAGACTGGAGTAGCTCACATGGAAAAACTGGTCAAATAAT
>PVKZ01005910.1:0-43938 GCA_004027375.1 Macroglossus sobrinus | reverse complement strand
TGATAACGGTAGTGATGATAATAGTGGCGATGATGGTGATGGTGGTGAAGAGACTACTATTGGAACAACTTGAGTCCTAAGGATCTTGGAATGTGACACATATTTTTCTGTCCCAGTCGACCACGTGGTCCCTGAACCCGGGTCCAGCCTGCTGACCTCCTTCGAGAAATGGCATGAAGCAGCTGACACCAAATCCTGCTGCGACTACTCCCTGCACGTGGACATCACGAGCTGGTCTGATGGCATCCGGGAGGAGCTGGAGGTGCTGGTGCAGGATAAAGGTTAGTCAGAGCTCGAGAACGGGGTCACAGTTCTGGAATTTCCGTTTCTTTGGTGGATCTGATTGTATGTATCTCCATCTGCTCTGAGCCCAGCCGTGAGCTGTGCTGTGCCAGTGAGAAGGCAGGACCCAGTCTACGGAGTCTGTCTCCTCCTCCTTCAGGCCCCCATTCACAGGAAAAAGCTCGACCCCCTTAGCTCAGCACGCAAGGCCCTCCCTGATCTAGCTTTGCTTTTCTTTCTCTGCTGTAAACTCATCTGTGTCCTTGTCTGGGATGCCACCCGCTAAAACCTGCTGCACCTCTGGGTCTCTGCTTATGCGCCCTCTGCCGAGAACGCCCTTTCTTCTACGCTGCTACCCAGCTCAGCCATCACCTTCTGCATTTTCCCCCAATCAGAACCGCTTCATCCCATGAATACCCGTAGCGGGTTGCTCTCTTGGGGGCACCTTTTCCATTGTTCTTGGGATACAGGGCACGAGTGGTCTCCCTGGCTGTCCCGTTAATCCCTGAGCTCTCTGAGGGAGGGGACAGTGTCTGTACATCTCTGTACCCCACCCCGCTCCCCCTCTGCTGGGCTTACCACGTGTCTCTGCTCAGTATAGCTACTTCATAGTGCGCATTACCTCACGTGAGGGGGATTGATAACAGTGTGGGGTGGCTGGGCATGGCTGACAGCTGAGCTGAGGTCGTCTGCCCACAGCTCTCCAGCAGTGTGGGGAGGGGACAAGTCCCTCATCCAGGAAGGGGGACCTTGTGGCTTCTCACAGTCCCCGCTGCAGGCTGTTCCCAGTGGTTTGCTGTTTCAGGGGGTTCTGTGGGACAAAGGACACGTTTGTAAGGACATCTGTGCTTCTCGGTGCAAAGGTGTGCTAAGGGCAGAGAGCTGTTTGTGAACATGGGGCGCTCACCTCCAGCTCCACCTGTGCGGGAGCTTTTGGGGGGTGGGGCCAGGAGGGAGCAGCTCCCCTGACCTGCATCAGGTGGGCAAATGCTGGCTCTGTGTGTAACCTGGTTTCATCCTCTGAAGCTGGGCAGCCCTACCATGCACGCTCTGTCTCTCTACATCCAGTAGGATGTAGAGAGGGACCCTCCTACCTTGTATCTCTAGTTCATAAAATGGTACTCACACCCAGTAAGTGAATGTTTGATGAGTGAGATGGTAAATGTTCCATGAAATAGGGCTTCTGGGGTCCAGTGCGTGTGGGAGATGCTCACCATTCACTCCCTTCTCGGAGAGCCTTGTTTATTGCGGATAAATCCAGTCTTTCTTCACTGATGTCCCCCTCCCCGTGTTGCCAGAGTCTCTCCAGAGCTCAGCTGGGGCTGAGTGACGCTTCTGTGCGTGGAGACGCACATCTGAGGATCCCCCAGCAGGGGGTGCTCGCATGCTCACCTCGGGTTCCGCCTGAGCCCGCTCTGCTCTCGCCCCCACCCTCCACCCGCATCCTCTCCTTCCATCATTCCTCGGGTGAAATGGAACAGCTGGGTGGGCATCACAATGAAAAATACAGGGGATTTTTTTAAAAGCACATGCTCCCTCTGCTTCAGCCACAGGATACCTTCTAGTACCTGTATACCTCATGTCCTTTGATCCTCCTTCTGTCCTTGCCCCTGCACAGCCCTCCCCTTCAGCCAGATACCTCCCCTCCACCTCCCCCTCACCCCCCCCCTCCCCTTTCTTCCTTTCCCCTCCTCCCCTCCCCCTCCCGGCCTCCCGACTCCTTCAGATTCGGCTTAGGTGTGACCTTCCCAGGAGGCCTCCTCTGGCCCTCACCCACACCCACAGGCTGTGCTGGGTGCCCCCCCCATGGAAGGTCAGTGGCCTGCCCTGATCTCCGTGGTTACCACTCTAGGCAGTGGTCATCAGTTAGTAAGGAGGACATGCCCTTCTTCTGAAATGTGTTTTTCTGTTCTCCTTATGTCTTGAAACAGGTGTCAATTCCTTCCAAGTCTACATGGCCTATAAAGATCTCTACCAAATGTCCGACAGCCAGGTAGGTCCTCCCGCACACTTCCGGTCCGCCCAGCGCCTGGCCCCTGCTGTGTGCCCCGAGAGGGCGTGCCCAGAGGGGGGCGGTGTGGTCTTTCATGTTCGGGGAGCAGAGTTAAGATTTGAGAGCCATTGGGGAGGGCACATGGTGGCTTTGGTCCACACAGGGCGCAAACACCTGGCCGCGGGCAGTGGGCGGGGCCCGTGCTGCCTGGACACGGTGATGCTGGGCGGGGTGTGCAGGATCCAAGCGTTAGAGTCACCGGAGGACCTTTTCCTGCCCCCCCTGTGGTATCTCAGGCGACGTGGGTTCAGTGTCGTGAAGACAAGCCATCTCCCGCGGCGGGCGGCTGGCTCCCGCACAGGCTTAGCGGGTTGCGTGCACGATTTCAGTAAAACCGCGGCCGGTTGCTTACGCCCGGGGTCGCTGGCGACAGGCTCTGCCGTGGAGCGACTCCAGAGAAAGCAAGCAAACGTCCCAGCAGAGCAGTGGGGGCCGAGGGCGCATCCTGCCCTGGCGTGACCTTGGCTGGTGCCGCCCCAGCCCGGCCTCCCGCTTCTGGATCCAGACGAGGTCAGGGTCGAGGGATGGTCCCTTCCAATGCTCACCTGTCGTCCAGCGGGACAGTCCATCGACTCGGCCCGAGCAGCCATGCCACCACTGCCGGGGCCGGCAGGTGGATGGATGGCAGCGCGTGCGAGGTCGGTGGTCCTCGCAGACGCCCCCGCTAGGATCACGCACCTCGCCCCAAGCTTTGTTTTTCCGTCCTCAGCTCTACGAAGCCTTCACCTTCCTCAAGGGCCTGGGAGCTGTGATCTTGGTCCACGCGGAAAACGGAGACTTGATAGCTCAGGTGAGTGGCGTGCGTTCCTGCCGTGTCCACCGCGGTCTGCTTCTCCGTGACTTTTAGCGGGAGGCGGGGTGCAGGCGTGGACAGTGAGGTGACGAGGCGGCGGGGACCCTGCCACGCACTGGGTGGCCGTCACCCCCGCCAGGCGCGAGGTCTCCTGCCACAGCCACACCCCTCGTGAGCCTGAGTGTGCTCGTGTGTGCAGGGCGGTGACATAACTGCCCCGTGAGCCTCGGAGGGCCGAGAGCTTCGTGTAACCCACAAGGAGGGGGCTTTACACAGGGGGCGGCTCACGGGCAGCCTCTGAGATGTCACCTAGCACACGGGTCTCAGTTGGGCCTGGCTTTGCACTTCGTACAAACGGAACTATGCAGTGTGGGCTCCCCCGTCTGGCTGTGCTGGCCCAGCGGTGGGTCTGTGGGGTCCATCCCTATTGTTACACGAGGCAGCAGCTGCCTTTTCTCTGCCGTCCCAGCATTGCATTCTGCTGCGTGAATGTGTCGCAATTCATTCTGCAGGAGATGCGCATGTAGATAGTTCTGAATTTGGGGCCGTTGTGTATAACACTTCTGGGAACTTTCTGGTTCCGTCTGGTTAAACCAGTGTTCCCTGTCCTTCAGTATGTCCCTAGGGGCGGGGGGCGGGGTCTCACGGGCATGCGTAACTAACTCAGCCTTTGTCGTTCCCGCCAAGCGGGTTCCCGGGGGTGGGGGCAGTCCGCTGCGGAGCCCCGCCCTCAGGCTGCACGTCGGGGCGTCCTAGCTGTCCCCGCGGTGCTCAGCTCCAGCAAAACTGCTACCTTTGTGTATGGCTTTCCAGCCTCTCAACCTGAGTCCCTTGTCCTCGCCACATCCTCGTGGCTTCTGTGTACCTTTTCTGTGACCGGGGTTTCAGAAGGGAATGACAATGATACATGCGCTCAGCCCGCAGCGAGGCTCTTCACGCTCTGTTTGCCCCTACTACGTCACTTCCTCCCTCCTCCCTCCTCCCCCTTCCTTCCCTCCTGCAGGAACTGTAACTGACATCTGAACAACCTTGCATGGAGGTCTCCCCATACCATGAGGTCTTTTGCAAACAGTTTGCAGACATGCTTTGTGAACATCATCTCCAAGAGCGGAGACGAGTTCATTGTTCGCTTAGACGCACACGCCAGCCGTTGGGCTGAAATCCTTCCCGGTTGGTTCCTATCCTCAGCTCAGGCCGAATAGCCATAGATGCGATGGAAATTGCGATTTTTTTTTTCCATGGCTGAAACAGCCCGGGGCTCACGGTAACGATGATGGTACAGAGACTGCGGGAGTTAAAATTAGCAGCAGCACTGCTGACATCTGGGCAAAGTAAAACTAAATTATTTTTTGAGAAATTAAAGTATTCCTGGGACGAGAAGCAAATGGATTTGAATCTGGGCCATTAGCTCAGGGAACCGTTTCAAGGTTAGGTGATAAACTTGAGGTGGGGGCTTCCTGCCCGAGAGATGGGAATCAGGAAGAGGAAACTGGTGGGGGCGAGGGCTGGCGTGTGGGTGCCGAGCTGCGGCTACACGCGGGGCGTCGTGGGGCGTTTGACGCGTGCAGCCTCACTGATGTGCTGTGGTAACCGGGGTGCAGGCTCTGTGGTCCCCGGTGGAAAGGAGAGAGCATGGTGGTCAGTTCTGGAGCTGGTCTCCCCCATCCCAGCATCAGCTCCCTTCCCGGGGTCGAGGGAGCCCCGTGGAAGGCGGGGTGGGCGGGGCCTGGGAGGGCGGGGGTAGTCTTTGGGGTCAGTTCTTGTTCCCCTGCTTTCCCCTCGCTGGCCCCGGGGATCGCGTAGTGAGCATGCGTGGATGTGGATACCCAGGACGGGCGGGAGCAGTGGAGCGAGCAGGGTAACCGGGTGCCCCCGCCCGGTTACAGCCTCGCAAACCACTGCCGGTCTGTCTGTCTAACGGGCTGGGGCTCGGCCTCTCGGCTCTGACGGCCGATAACCGCTGACTCGCTGTCCTTCCTGTAGGAACAGAAGCGGATCCTAGAGATGGGCATCACGGGCCCCGAAGGCCACGCCCTGAGCAGACCCGAGGAGGTAAAGGAGCCTGCGCGTGCCCGACGCCCTGTCGCTGGGATTGCGGGCGCTGTTCCAGCTGGAAGCCCGCCTCCCCCCACTCCCGTGCGCGCACCCAGAACACGTGGCCGCCCCGGGCTCTGCCCTCGGACTGGGGAGCCATGGGCGCTGCTGGCCACGCGTGCGTGCGTGCGTGCGTGCGCATGTGTGTGCGTGTGCATGTGTGTGTGCCCGCGTGCATGTGTGTGTGCACGTGTGCATGCATGCGTGTGTGCACGTGTGCATGCAGCAGGACAGAGAGAGACGCAGATTGGGCCTGGAGTGGGATGGGCCCCTGGGAGCCCTGAGTGGAGGATGTTTGCCGATGTCCTCATCAGACCTCGGGAGGTCTTCCTAACCTCCACTCCGGGTCTGGCCCCAGTGCTGGAGCCAGGGACACGGCATGTGAGCAGACAGCCCCTCCCCCTGATGTAGCCCAGTGCTCGCACCTGCGCTCCGAGGCCCACCAGCTGGCGGCCCCCGGTCCCTGGTGAGCTCAGGACAGACCACAGACACTGTCCACGAACCTTTGGGTCACATGGGCATTGTCGCCAGGGCTGTGTGCCAGCCACGGGAGGCAGGGCCATGTTTGGGCATCACCAGACCCCACATCAGAAACAGAACAGGACAAGTGGGGGCTGGTCCTTTGTGTGGGAAGCGCTGGTCTAGATGGGGGCGTGGAGAGTGAACCCGTCGGCAGGCAGCTCCCCCTGGAGGATGAGTGAGTGAGTGAAGGAATGCGTGGCGGACACGTGCATCGCACTTTATAAATAACGGGCTACTTTCTGGGTCTTTGATGCCTTTCTCTGCCTCGTCCAGTCCCGTCTAACAGGACACGCAGCAGATACTTCCGAGCCACTGGAGAACATAGTTCTGCCTCCCAACGCTCTAACCAAACACGATTTTGACAATATTTTCTTTCTTTTTAAAATCTACACTATGCCCCTTCTTTAACACAGTAGCTTTCCCTCCGGTCTCCCCCGAGGAAAATCGAAGGGAGATTTTCTCGATTCTGGGAGAGTCCTGGGAACTGGGGGCGGGTGGTGGCTCCCCTCCCCCGCCCCTGCCTCCTGCGACCTGTGGCTTTGCCATGTCCCCAGCTGGAGGCGGAGGCCGTGTTCCGGGCCATCACCATCGCCGGCCGGATCAACTGCCCTGTGTACATCACCAAGGTGATGAGCAAGAGTGCCGCGGACATCATCGCTCTGGCCAGGAAGAAAGGTGTGCGGCCCGGGGCCCGGGGCCCGAGGGACGGGGTGGCCAGCAGGTCCAAGGTCATCGATGGGGACACACTGCCAGGAGCCCGAGCCCCCCAAGTCTGCTACACATTTTGAAAAAGGAGGGTGGGAGGGTTGTGAGCCAAACACAAGCCAGGCCGTCGGTTTTTGGTTTGACTCCTGCGTGCCCTGTGCCCCGTGAGACCTTGGGTCCTCACGTCTGAGCCTCACCTGAAGCTGGCAAGGTGGCAGATGGTTTGCCAGAGCCAGAGGGTCCGGGCACAACCCCGGGGTTCTGGACTCCGGGTGTGCGGGCCAGGAGGTCGGCCGCCAGCTCTGAGCTGGGTGCGCTCCTTGAGCCCGCGAGCTTGTGGCCTTGTCTCGGGGCGGCCCCGCTGGCTCGCGGACGTGGGGCGCTCAGCAGGCGGCGTGCTCGGCGGGGCCCAGGGCTCTGTGGGTGTCGGTCGATGGGCCTCTCAGCTCTTCCTGCCGTGGAATCTTCATCACAGTCCCCAGCCGATGTGTCCTGCAGTCACCTCTCAAACATGACACTTAACTCAGTTCCTTATCTGAAGCTCTGCTTCTGGCTGAACCCACACTGAGAGCAAACCACGTCTCTGTCCCAGTCAAACAGCCTATTAAAGGAACGATAGTCCCGTGCAAATACTAACAGCACTAAGACCCCAAAGCTTGCCGAGTGGGTCGGCCGGGGGCTGGGGGGTGGGGTCGGGAGCCGGGGGCCAGGGGCTCTGGGGCACGCGTGGTGAAGCCTGGGAGAAGGATGGACGAGTTACTGCCTTTGGCCAGCCCCGTTCTCTGGTCTCTGAGGTCCCCTGCTTCTGTGCGCCTGCATGTCCTACGAGAGACCATTCCCTCATCACACACGTGTCGTGTTTGTCCCCCAAGGCCCCCTCGTTTTCGGCGAGCCCATCGCTGCCAGCCTGGGCACCGACGGCACCCACTACTGGAGTAAGAACTGGGCCAAGGCCGCGGCGTTCGTGACCTCCCCTCCCCTGAGCCCGGACCCCACCACGCCTGACTACCTGACCTCCCTCCTGGCCTGGTGAGAGCGGGGGAGGGCGCTGCGGGGCGCAGGGTTGAAGTGTGGGGGGACCCCTGGGCTGGCCGACACACTGTGGGCGTGGCCTTGGGCCGGAGGCTCCAGCGGGTCCCAGAGCAAAGCTCAGGTGTGTCAGGGCCTGAGGGTCTGTCTCATCCAGTACGCTGCTCACTATGCCACACACGCCATGGCCGCCTCCTGTCCACTCGGCAGCTCACCCAGGACCAGGGACGAGAGGCCTCGACCACTAACTAGCCGTGTCACCCCGGGCCTGTCACGTCACCTGTAATATGGCTCTGCCTCGGTTTACTCATTGAAGAAGTGGGGGGAGTCTCGTACCTACCACAGAACTGGTTATGAGACAATGTGGGTGCAGTGCCTGGAACTTAGGGTCCTCTGAGTGGCCACTATGACTTGCAAAGCACTGAGTAGGTATGTGCACACAGTAGGAGCACAGCTACTTCAGTCGCTTCCTTGCCGTTAGGCAGAGTGAGGGGAGAACGGGCGGGGGCCAGGCTGCGAGGCGTGCCGGCCGCTCCAGAAGCAGAGACGCTGGCTGGGAACTGGGAGGCGGGCGGAAGGCCTCGTGGAGGAGGTGACGGTAGGCCGGGTGCCCCGGCAGGAGTCGGGGTCAGTGCGCTGGGCGAGGACGAGCCTGGCTCCTCTCAGAAGGAGCTCTAGGGGGCGGGCGCGTGTGCCCAGCAGGCACGTCCCTTTCCCCCAAAGGAAGCAGAAGGCCTGGATTTGCCCTCTGGTGTGTTACCCTCCCCCTGCAGCCCAACAGGGGTGGGGGGAGCACCAAGTCCAACTGGAATCCCCCGTCTTCCCCCACAGAGCAGCTGCTCGCGGCCTCACCCGCATCACGGGCGGCGGGACACGGGCCCAGGGCCCTGGGGACTGGCCACTTCACACCCCCATGGCCGTGGCCATCCTGGCTCAAGCCGCCATGATCTCTCCCTCCCCACAGGCCTTCGTGTTCCCCTTCTGTCTCCCCATACACACCCCCACCCTGGGACAGTCTGCTCCCCGATATTTTTCCACCCGAGTCTGGACAAGCTCCCCCCCTTCCCACAGACCCCCAACCCCCGAGGAAGCCATCACCCCACCCCGTTGGCCTCCGCACCTCTGCTCCCCCAGCTCCTTCTGCAGCACGGGGCGCTCACTGCCCACAGGATCTGGGGGCGCTCTGGGCTCTCCAGACACGGCTCCCCTAGAATCAGAGCCTTGTAGGGGCAGCACAGCCGGGCGCCACTTCTGGTCACACCCGTCTTTCTAGGTGGGAAATAGGAGCTCCCTAGATCAGCCCACATTAACACAGAACCTTCTCCCCATGCCCAGTGCGCCTTCCCGTTCTCAACAAGACACCCAAGGCCCTTGATGTCACTCACGAATGCTCATGACGTGCCCCCCCCCCCCAATTCTCTCCCTTGAATCCCTCTGGGGTTTGAGGTTCAAGCCTGGGTTGGGTGTCCAAAGCTGGGATTTTCCCCTCGACCTGAACTTGGGTCTGAACCTCACACCCTGTTCTTTGTCCTTGCCAGTGGAGACCTGCAGGTCACAGGCAGCGGCCACTGTCCCTACAGCACCGCCCAGAAGGCGGTGGGCAAAGATAACTTCACTCTGATCCCCGAGGGCATCAACGGGATAGAGGAGCGGATGACCGTCGTCTGGGACAAGGCGGTGGTAAGGTGGCACCCCGTCCCGTCCCTCGGGAACATTCCGGAAGCAGCCCGCCTGGTCCCTCGGAAGCCAGCGCGTTACACAGCGCTGGTTCTGCCCTCTGCGTCCTCGCTTACTCCACGGCGGGAGGAGGGCACACCAGGAGGGCACACGAGGACACGGGTGACTTAAGAAAGAGGCACAAGTCCCGTGGAGTCCCCTGCATTTGCAGGCGTGACAGCTATGAAGGGTGACACATTTTGTTTCCAGCCACATTTTAGTTCCCGTAAAGGTGACATTCACTGACTTAAAATCAAAGGTTTTTTTGTCTTCTATTGAACTTGGGCGCGGGGACACTGACATGACGCCCTGGTAGCCGCTGGGCGGATGATTACGTGTCGGCTCGGACGAGGCCGGGCCCCTGGTGCTCTCTCAGGGTGGCCTGTTTTCAGCAGGGGGAGGGGAGAAACTTCCAGATGCCTCGCGAGGACTCCGGCCGCCAGGCTGGGTCTGTCCTCTCGGCCCGTCTCCCGGCCGGGTCGTGGGAGGCCGTCCTCATCCCTGGGTCGCTCTCACTTTCAGGCGACCGGCAAAATGGATGAGAACCAGTTCGTCACCGTCACCAGCACCAACGCGGCCAAGATCTTTAACCTGTACCCCAGAAAAGGGCGGATCGCTGTGGGCTCGGACGCCGACGTGGTCATCTGGGACCCGGACAAGGTGAAGACCATCACGGCCAAGAGCCACAAGTCGGTAGGTGCTGGTTTGTTGGTGGCACTCCCGGTTTGGGTAGGTGCGTCTTGCTGGGCGATCCTTGCGGAAACCTCTGGTTAAAATTGGTTAAAACTGGGTGTGATCTGCTCCATTCAGATTTCTCCTCCACTTGCAAAGAGGGGTTCGAGCAGGCTCGGCCCAGCATGCATCTCTCTCTGTCTCTTTCTCTGTCTCTCTCTGGCCCCCGTCCACAGAGGTGAGCATTCTCAGGCTCAGAGGGTGGGAGTGCTGGGTCCAGGATTCTTTCTCCAGCTTCGTTATCAGGACGGAGAGAGTTTGATCTGGTGTATGGGAAACCCCTTGCCTCATTTCGTGTCCGCTGCTAACAGCCAGCAAAGGACAGGGTCAGCCCTGAGCACGCTGCGTCTGTGCACACCCCAGCGTGTGGTGTTGGGTCATCGCTTGCTTCGTATCTTACACACCCAGCAAACCTAAGGATGCAGAGATCTCAGACATCTGTACTAAGAACCTCATGAATAGAACGGTGTGCAGAAATGCAAGTAGTTACACAAGAAGGGTACGAATGGTTGACATTGATTTAAAAACAGACCAGCCTCGCTTACAATCACCCAGGGGCGAATCACGCCAGTCAGGTGGCCTTTTTCGCCCTGCCGGACACAGGTCCAGGGCTGTGGTAGGTCACAGATGGGGTCAGAGCATGGCGGCCAGCGAGCTCGTAGTTCCGTTGGGGGTCGAAGCTGGCGCCACCTCCTTGGAGGGCAAATCTGGCGAAGGTAAAAATCCATCTGCTCTTGGGCCCCAAACTCCACATCTAGAAAGAGGTCCACGCACGCCGGTGTGGACACGCAGACGTGCGTGTCAGCGTGGTGTCTGCACGAGGCAGGGGAACGACCCGGTTGTTCGTTCCTGGAACGAGGGAGATGAGTCACAGCCCCTCCACGGTGCAGACTGCAGAGCCCTTGCAAAGCGGGAGCCCCCGTGCCCACGTGGCTGGCATTTGGGGCTGGAGGAGTCTGCGGGGGGCGCTGTCTCTGTCCCAGACAGAAGAGACTCCCCTTTTTCAAAATCGTGTATCTTTTGTGTCTTTTGAATTTTTGTCTTCTGTATCTTTTCTGTTTGTTTGTTTACTGTATACACGACCTGCTTTTAACTAATCAAAAGCTAGTGCTAGTAATAGTCGCTCTAGGAGTTATGAAAAGAATGCGTGCGTATTTTTAAGGCGATAGTTTGTCTTTCGAATTAGCAAAAGAAGTATATACACATACTTTTTATATTTTATATATTTACATATATATGACTTTGGGCGATGATGGAGGGCATTTCGCAGACTTACATGCCCACGTGTCTCTCCGCCACTGCAGGTGCAATGTCCCCTGTGGTCTGATGCCTTCGGACCATGTGCAAAAAATGCCTTCAAAAAGCTCGTATCCCTTAACCCAGTAATTCCATGTTAGAAACCAGCCTAAAGAAAACGTGTTTTAAAGACACAGAGTGTCCGCTGTAGTCCCAGCAGCCACACTGCCCCCCTCCGGGGCCCGTCACGTTCCCGATGCCCCAGGCGGTGTCAGTTTGAGCGCGTGGGACCCCCTGACGAGAAATGCCCGGTGCTGTTCCCAGCTGTGCGTCTGGCCGAGCGGCCAGTGGCCGGCCGGCCGCCCCAGGGGTGCAGAGCGCGGGCCGCTGGGCGATGCCGCGGTCCCCCTGGGGGGCGGAGCCGTAAGGCGCGGCCACTGTCGCCCGCAGGCCGTGGAGTACAACGTCTTCGAGGGCATGGAGTGCCACGGCTCGCCGCTCGTGGTCATCAGCCAGGGCAAGATCGTCTTCGAGGACGGCTCGGTCCACGTCAGCAAGGGCGCGGGCCGCTTCATCCCGCGGAAGCCGTTCCCGGAGCACCTGTACCAGCGCGTGCGCATCCGCAACAAGGTCCGTGCCCGCGTGTCGCGTGAGCTGGCTCTGTCCCCGCATGCACGTGGGTGGGCACGGCCCTGCCTGCGTCTCGCGGCTGGCGTGAGCCAGATCCTGGGGGTCCTGGGCTGTGCTAGCTGGGACGGGGCGTGCCCGTGTGGGGGTGGGAGGAGTTCTGACCGGGGCGGGGCATCCTGCCCAGGCTCAGGTCCTCCCAACGCCCTCTCTGAGGTGTCAGGAGCCTCCCTGTGCTGATCAGAACTTTGCTGCTCCAGGCCGTGGAGGGCTGGCCAGCGTCTCAGGGCTGGGGAAGGTCCCATCCGCGGGCATCGCTATCATCCCTGATGTGGGTGGGGGGGGAGGGTTCCTGTCACCATGACAACCTGCTTCCCACACTACAGGCCGATGTTTGCCAGAAAGGCCGGCTTGTGTCTCTGTGAGGTGTGATTGTGTCCGTGGGGCTGTGTGAACTGTGTGTGCGGGCATGTCTGCATGTGTGTATGGGAGTGTGTGAATGCATATGTGATGTTTGTATGCATGTGTGCATGTGCGTGTGTGGAGTGGGTACGTTTGTGTGTGTCTTCGAGGCCACCTCGGTCCCTCTCCTGCCCGTAGGGCTCCAGCCCATCCAAACAGGAAGGCACGTGTGCTTCTTGCCCATCGGTGCCCCTCCCCCTCCCCGTGTTTAGGTTTCTGGATTACAAGGGGTCCCCAGGGGCATGTACGACGGTCCTGTGTACGAGGTGCCAGCCACACCCAAATATGCAGCTCCTGCTCCTTCTGCCAAACCCTCGCCGTCCAAACACCAGCCTCCACCCGTCAGAAACCTCCACCAGTCCAACTTCAGCTTATCAGGTAGGAGGGCGCAGCCGCTGGGGCTCCCTGCACCCCACTCCTGGGGAGACACACCCAGTGGTCCCTGGGGGCCCCACTCCTGGGGAGACACACCCATGGCCTCAGGAACACAATGAGGAAGCAAGGTGGGGACCGTGGGATGCCACCTCCCCTGCCCAGGTGGGGCAGTGTGGGCTGGGGGAGCTCAGACAGCAGAAGGGGTTGGGGGGCAACCGATACCGCACCCCGGCTTACGGAGAGGCTGCACCCTTGGGGACATTTTTCCACTCTGACCCACGAAGCTGGACGTGGAGTGGTGACTGAGGGACAGCCACTGTTGCTGGCTGTGTCCTCACACCGTCCAATCCATCACAGTTGATCAAACGCTGTCAGAACTCATGGCTGTTTCGTCTTCACAGCAGAGGGATTTTGTTCCTATTTGTTTAAAGAGGAAATTAAGACCTCAAGAAATTTGGCGTGAAAATTCTAGGAGTTGGTGGCTTAACCAATGCGTGTGGACGAAACCCTAAGCTGATGAGGTCAGACTTTGCGGAGGCCCCCAGGACACGTCTGCAGTTTCACCAGATCGCCACACGAGGGCAGGCATGAGCACATTGGGGACACGGAATTGGAATTTTGGCATGAAAAATATTGGAAGCATTGGCGTGTGTTAACCTAGCGTGTGCGCTAGGTTCTAGGAATATGGAGATGAATAAGGCACAGGCTCCAGGCTCAGCACCACCGGGAAGCACTACGCCTGCACACAGCAGGCGTCAGCGAACACCTGTCCCCACACCTGCCTCCAGAGCAGGAAGTGGGACAAGAACGAGCTCAGTGTGGTCAGGGCTGCAAGGGGGTGATCCCGGGGCCCCCCCCCCCCGAGGGGCACAGAGCAGAGAGCAGTGAACCCCGCGGAAGTCAGGGAGCCTGGACCCAGCTAAGATTGGGGCTCAGCATCCCGGAGATGGGGGACGAGAGCGCCCCCGCCCAGCCCTCAGGAGGAGGAGGTGGAGCTGGTGACAAGCTGTGGGCTCTGTGTCTTCCAGGTGCCCAGATAGACGACAACAACCCCCGGCGCACCGGCCACCGCATCGTGGCGCCCCCTGGTGGCCGCTCCAACATCACCAGCCTCGGCTGACCGCGGGCGCGTGGGCGAGCGAGAGTGAAGGATTCTGGGATCACGTCCATTCCTTTCCCCGTCGCTGTTTTCGAGACCCATAGTTTTATTCGGTACCGATGGGGGGGACCAGCTGAACGATGCTCTTTCCTTTTCAGTTAGGAAG
Source organism: Macroglossus sobrinus (assembly GCA_004027375.1). Taxonomy (NCBI): domain Eukaryota; kingdom Metazoa; phylum Chordata; class Mammalia; order Chiroptera; family Pteropodidae; genus Macroglossus; species Macroglossus sobrinus. The sequence goes on along the minus strand of PVKZ01005910.1, from coordinate 30,047 downwards.
AAGTGGTACTAGTGTGGTGTGTTTGCTTGGAAACCCCGTGCCCCCCGCGTGAGCTCACGCCGACTCCGGCCCAGAGCGCGGCGTGCTCACCGCCCCCGTAGCTCAGCTTCTAGCATCGTCTCGTGCCGCCCCTTCCACTCGAGTCCCGGGCTCTGTGCCCCTCGAGTGGTCCCCTTGCACCCCCATAGCTGTTCTAGGATAGTCGATGCATGTTTACGAGTTATGTATGCAAGCCTGTGAGTGCGCCTGCCGGGATGTGGCCGAGGACCCGCGCAGACACAACGCCAAGACCTCAGGCCCTCGGGGCGGCCCCCGGAGCTGTGAACGCGAAGCTGTGTCCTCACTGCCCGGCGCCCCAAGTCTGCACTGGAGAAAGGGGCGCCGCCCCGCCCCCACCGAGAAGCAGGGGAGAGCCTCCGGCTGCCGGCAGAGAGACGTCATCCGCGCCCCGTGTCAAACCCTCGTCTCCGTGGCACTCGTAACTGGCCACCGCGTCCTACCGGCCACCGCGTCCTTCCGGCCAGCCCTGGACGTCAGGCCGAGCCTGGTTCACACTCAGAAAGGGACTGCTCATTTCCATTTAGGGCTGACGACAGTGGGGCGACAGCTGCTTCCAGGTGCCCATGTCCCTGTCTCTCGGAGGAGGCTGACGGGGCGGTCAGATTTTTAAAGTTTTGTACAAAGTTTTCCTTTGTAATCAATCACGCCCATTTTTACTTAACAACCGACTTATTGTGGCTCTTATTTCTGAATTCAAAGCTTGTGAAGGAATAAAATGAATGGCCCGCTGGCCTGTGCCAGGTGTTGTCGTTTAAGTCTTTATCAAGTCACACGCCCCAGACTGTGTTAAGCGCAGTAGCTCGGGCCGCCAGGCTGGGGGACGGGCCCTGCAGCAAGTGACCTGTGACACAGTCCCTTGTGGCTAAGGAAGCCACACAAGCAACACAATTACCCACGCCAGACCTGAGGCTGACGCAGCCAGTGTGACCACCACTGTCCACCACACACAGGGCATCACACACAGGTCACCAAATCAGACATTCCCCACGTGGGGGCCACTTGCCCCCAGAATGCCTCTGGGCGGAGGACCCGTGTGACAAAGGTTAAAGGTGACTGCCATGCAAACCAGGTTCTCAAAATACAAGCACCAAGGAAGCGGAGTTTAAAAAAAAGCTCTGCAGAATGAAGCAATATCTCATTTCGCCACAAGAGGGAGCTGTCGGCCTGCTGACCAACGAGTCCGTACCGGTGGACACTGTGGGCGTGGCCACAGACGGGGGCCTTATTACGGACCACATCACGCATCAATCACTCCTTCCGGACTAAGAGAGTCCAGTTCAGGTTTTAAGGAATAAAAAATTCTGGTCCTAAGCGGTCCATAAAGTCCCCGAGCCAGCGGCTCTCGTAGCCTGACGCCCACTGCGTTCTGGGCGTTTGTGGAAACGCCAATCCCTCGCAAACGCCTGGACCTAGATCCGTGGGTGGTGCTCCCCAAGGTAGAGGCTGGCGTGCTGCCAAATTCAGGGCGGCCCCTCCCCCAACGAAGGGGCTTATGTCCATGGTCCCCCCGACTTTCCCACGGTCCACGCGGGAGGCCGAGCCTGAAGCGGCACCGGGGGTGTCAGCGTCCTGGGCCCTGAGACTCAGACCCCAGTGAGGGGGCCTGGGCTGCCGGCAGCCGGTGACCATGGAGGGCAGGTGGGGGAGGGGCGGTGGGAGGACGGAAATGTCTTGGACCCAGAAAATACCGGTAACATGAGACCCTTCACTACCAAGAGAATGACCCCAGGAGGCGGAGAGCAGAGGGCCTTCAGCTGGGACGGGCCCACCTCATGCTGGGGAGGGCAGGTTCCGGGGAGGGGCACCAGGGCAGAGTGGGGGGTGGGTAACAGGGAACCAGGAAGGTAGAGATCCCCCAGGGGTAGAGCCCAAGAGACACGAAACTCACAGACGCGTCTGCGACACCGGGGTGTCTCGCTGACCACACTCACTGTGCCTTTTGGGGGCACTTGTACATCCACTCGCCACCCCCCGGGGGGCCAGGTCCCTCTTCGGGGTCTCTCACGGCTGCGAGAGGGGCCGGTGGCCCGCCGACCAGGTTGTCCCGTTTGGTCCCCGTGGGCCTTAAACTACAAATTGCTTCTCTTCTTTAGCATCTTCCTGGAACTCTCGCCCTCGCCGGCTTCACTTCCTTGCTGGCTCAGCCTTTTGCCGCTTAAAACACGGGAAAAACGCAGCTGGTCAGCGCTTCGATTCTAGATCTGTCCAGACGCGTGCGCACGCGCACACACACACACACATGCACACACACACACATACACACACACGCACAGTAGGTGGCCGATAAGCGTCCACAGTCCATAAGCCGGGGACCCTACCGTACCTGAGTGGCCCAGAGGGGTGTCCCCTGGAGGCCAGGTCATCATCATTGGGGGGTCCCCCGGGGTCCCCTCTGTCCCGGACGGGGGGCTTCTTCCTTTTGGTCCTTAGGGACTTCTCTGTGAAAACACGTGACTGCCGACACTGGCTCAGTGCCGTCAGGCAAGTGGCGCCTTTTCTCGGCCTCACCCCCACCCGGGCTGCCGGCGTCTGGGTCGCTCTGTGGGCCGGGGATGCGCCCGGCACCTTCCTGCGATCAGGCCCAGCTCCCCGTGAGGAGGCCGAGGCCCCGGGGTGTGGGGGGTGCTTCCCGAAGCCGCAGAGCTGGGGCCCGCCAGGCCCCCGCATGCCGCCCCCGCGCCCGTCGTCGGCAGCCTTTGCTTCCCCGGACCCCTGCCTTTCTGTCCTCCTTCCCGTCACGCCCCTGCCAGCAGCCTGCCACGCCCTGTGATGGTCCCCGACGTTGCCACAGGCAGGGGGAGCACAGTTAACTACCCGCCTTTCACAGATGGAGAAACAGGGTCAGGATGAGGCAGCCAGCCAGCAGCAGGCCCAGGAATCAGAATTACTGAACGCAGGGGAGCGAACGGGCCCCGGGTGGGGCGTCCTGGCTACAGACGGGGACACAAAACCCCACGGCCACACCGCTGCTTAGAGGCCCCGGAACGCAGAACCCCAGACAGACGCCCGGCGGCAGCCCGGCGCCCCCGACGCTTACCTGACGGCCCCCGTCTGTGCGAGGCCGGTCTGCCCTCGGCGGTGGGCACCCGGGCCAGGGCCGCCAGCTCGGACAGGAAGGTCTGCTCCGCCTCCTGCATGAAGAGCGGGGAGGGGGTGTGAGGGGGTCGGCGAGGCGCCCTCTCCCCCATCCGCCTCTAAACCCCGCCACAGAATGAGGCCGACCCGCTCTGGGGTGGCTGACGGCGGTGTCCCCTGGAGGAGGTGTCTCCCAGCAGCACCCGGGGCGTCAGGAGAGGCAGGGAGCGAACGCTTCCCAGCTCCTGCCAGGCAAGTGTCCACCTGCCCCCACGCTGGCCACGGTCCCCATGTACAGTGAGAACACGGAGGGGGAGGGGCACGGCCAGGACCACGCAGGCCGCGAACCGGGATCCCACATGCTCCCGCCCGACCCCGAGCGTGAGCTCACGCAGATCCCGCGCTCCACGATGTCCTAACTGTGAACCTGGACCCCAACTCCGCCTCCTGCAGCCTCAGTTTCCCCACGGGGCCAGTAACCTCCTCATCCGTGGCTGGACAGCGACGTCCCCTGGCACAGGGACCGCTGTCAGCTCAGTGACTATCTACAAGGGCCCTCGATGAAAAGCGTGAACCACGGTTACTGTGGCTCCTATCCCTGTCACCGCTGTGAGTGGCACGGGCAGGGAGTGTGCTCACGGGGCCGACACTCTGGTGTCTCCATTCCAGAATGTTCCTTTTTTTTTTTTTAAAAGCAGCTGCTTCGCTTGCTATCCGTACTACTTATCATCCCACACGGATGAGACGTTTCTATGAAAAATAAGTAAAACGGCCACTTTCGATCACAAGGGGTGAGCTCCCTGTGGGTCCTAGATGAAATGCAAGCCTCGGCCCCCAGCAGCCCTGTCTGAGCGACACTGACGTCAGCCGTGATTCTGAGCGGCCCGCGTGGTGACGCCACCCGGGGGGACACGCTTTTCGCTTTGGGTTCAGCAGGCGGGAACCGGTCAGCGTCCAGCAGACGCGTGGGCAGTGACACAGCCCCACCCACGGGCCTCAAGGCTCACGGTCGAGGGCCGAGGCCGTGGGACTCAGACTCAGAGGGGGCCGAGGGGGTCCCCAGGGGGCCGGGCAGTCCCCTCACACAGGCCCCACTGCTGCCCTGTGATCCCGAGGCTGGCCTTGTGCTATGTCCACCTCTTTAAACCACCGCCCGCTTCACAGAGGCGGGTCCTTGAGACTCCCACCTGCAGCTGGGCCTCCAGCTGGGCGTCCAGGTGGTCCATGAGCCTGGCCTTCTGCTGCCAGGCGTCCAGGCGGGTCCGCTGGTGGGCCGTGAACTGGGCCAGGAACTTCTGCTGCTGAGCCAGCATCCTGGGGGCGAGGCTGTGGGTCAGGGGCCTAGCACGCACCTGTCCCGAGGGCCTGGCACACACCTGTCCCGCGGGCCCGGCATGCACCTGTCCCACGGGCCTGCTGAGCCGCGGGAATTAGTGACCGGCAGCCGTCCGCGAGCCCTTGGGCCCACGGGAGGAGAGTGGCCGCGATTCGCTGTGGCGACACACGCTGCGGACACCGCGAGCCCCCCCAGCCGCAGGCTGACTCGTCACGGGAGTGATTGACACTTGGGGGTTTACAGACTCTCTTGGCACATATACCTGATCCTCAGAGTGGGACAGAGTAGAAAAGTCGGGGGCAGGAGAAGCTCGGGGATGGCGGGGAGGGGACTGTCCCCGAGGTCTCACAGCTGCAGTGAGGGCAGCGACAGGACACGCCGTCCGCCTCACCCCTTGCTTCCTCACTGTGCTCCCTGAGGTCACCTGCCCCTCCCCCAGTACTCGTGCCCACGTCTGCTCCTGGGGGCACCCAAGGTTGGGGTGCAGGGGGCACGCGCTGTGTCGGGGCCGAGCACTGCTGGGGACCGGGAAGGCAGCCGCCACCACCCCCGGCTCGCGCGCGGCCTGGTGTGGACCCACGCGGGAACAGGGGAGACCTCACCTCTGGTGGACGGCTTGGGGGGCTCCGCAGGCGCCACCGGCCACCTCGGCCCCTGAAGAAGGGGCGCCGAGCTCCTGCTTTTTCCGCAGCTTGTAACTTTCCCTTCTCTCGCCTGTAACATTTAGCACACGGCGATCAGGGTGCGTGTCTGAAGCACCAGCGCTGCCAGGTGTGGGCGGGCATCAGATGCAGGTGTCGGCGGGACACACCTGCTCTCAGAGGGGCGCCATTGACACCGGCCCCGCAGCCCGCCTGGGGGAAGGGCCCGGACTGTGGGCGCAGGCCCCGGCCCCGGCCCCGGCCTGGAGCAGCCGTGGTCTCCCCGTGGCTGCTCCGCCACGGCTGCTGTCAGGACAAGGGCGAGGCCCCAGCGAGGACTTAACACGACCGGCGGAAAGCCCGCCCCACAAGGAAAGCGACTCGGCCCGCGGCCGTGGACGGGCGGCCGGCCAGGCACCCAAGGCTGCCTCCTGAGGAGCCGGGCGCACGGACTGTACGTGGAGCTGCCCACACGTGCCCTGCTGCGCCGCCTAACTAGCTGCTCTGCCTGCCAAACTGTTACACTTAACTAGCTGCTACACTTAACTAGCTGCTGTGCTTCACTAGGTGCTACACTTAACTAGCTGTTCTGCTTAACTAGCTGCTTTGTGTACCAAACTGTTACACTTAACTAGCTCCTATGCTTATCTAGCTGCTACACTTAACCAGCTGCTACGCTTACCTAACTGTTACGGTTAACTAGCTGCTATACTTAGCTGGCTGGGTCTCGGGGGCACTGCGTGGGCCACTGGTCTGTCCTCACGGTCACCCCAACACCTTTACCAGGGGAGTGGCCACCTCGCTGACCCCCAGGCAGGCCAGAGCAAATCCACGTCACCACTAAGTAGGAATCTGACGACTTATGTCCTGATTCACCTATTTTAAAAAATCCTATTGTATCGTACGTGTGTGCTTAAGTGCCTTTTTTTTAAAAAAAAAAAAAAAAAAAAGCTTTTTTTGGGACAAGGTGGGTGATATACAGGTAAATGAAATATTGAAAAACAATTCCCCCAAATAAGACGTGAGACAGCCGACCCCCGAGTCCGTCCGCACACCGAGCGCGTCTGGCCCGTGGCCCGGGGGGCCGCCCCGGGGACAATGCCGTGGCCCGAGGACGCTGCCGTACCCTGCAGGGCCTTCAGGTGCTGCAGCTGCCGGTCCTCGTGGCCCCCCATGACGCCCCCAACCTGCCGGTGATACGCCTGCACGAGCCGGCCGACGCCCGCACCGGTCACGTAGACGCTCTCCACGGCCGCCTCCAGCAGCGTCCTCTGCAGGCGTTGGGGGGGGGGGACAGGGCTCAGCAGGGGGCTCACCCGCGGACCCCACCTCCCCTCGCTCATGTGGGATGCTAACGGCTAATGCTCCCTCTCACTGCCGCTGCCTCGTCCTCGGGCTTTGTCCTCGCTGTCAACACGAGGGGGAGCGGCTGCCTACTCCAGGCAGACGGGTCTCACCGCGGGGACGGGCTCCGCGAGCCTCCTGTCCCCACGGAGGTGGCCGCGGGGCAGGGGAGGCCCGCGTCTCTCCCTGGGAGAGGGGCCTGGGGTGCAGACCCCGTGTTCGCCACTGACCAGCCAGGTGGCTCTGGGTGAAACCACGTCCCCCTCAGACCTGAGGTAAGGGCCGGGCCAGGGCTCGGGATGACGTGAGGGGGCCGGGGGACAGCCTCACTGATGTCCTCGACGAGGAGGGCCGCTCCCTCTTACGGAAGCCGGTAACCCCCGAAGGGACCAGTAGCAGGCCGTGCGCTGCGCACCCCGCCCCACCCCGCCCCACCCCCTCTTGCCCCCAGGCGCCCTGGGACGGGGGCTGGCACACACCTTGAAGTCTTCCCTGTCCCGGGCCCGGCTCTTGGTGGCCGCGCTGCGCGCCTGGGCCAGCAGCGCGTGCCCGACGGACCGCTCTGTGTGCCGCTGCAGGAGCTGCATGGCGTCCTGGGCCTCGGCCAGCAGCTGCTGCTGCAGCTGCAGCCGCGTGCGCTGCGCCTCCTCCTGCAGCCTGCTGGTCTCCTCCCGGACGCGCGCCTCCTGCGCAGGGCGGAACGGGGCGGGGAGAGGCGGCGGCTGCTGCCTGCTCAGCGGTTCCCACTCCACCAGGCCCGGGACCGGGGTGCGGGGTCGGCCCTGCCCGTGGCCCCAGGAGGGATGGGGAAGGGGCAGAGAAGGCATGGGAAGTGGGGGGCTGTGGGCTTCAAAACCCAACACCCAGTGGATGAGCCTTCTGCTGAAGGCCCCCCCGCCATGCCACCTGTGTCCCCTCTCACAAGGAGAAGAGGGTCCCATTCTTCCTGAGCACCCTGAGGCCTGATGGGGACACAGAGACTCGGAGATGAGAACTTCCGACAAGTGACACAGCAGAGCTGAGTTCTGAAGCCAGACCGGAGTCTGAGCGTCATCTGGGCCATCACACAAGCCCTGGTCGGGCGTGTGGAACCCTGGGGACTGGATTTTCTTGCGGGAAAGAGTGGGAAGGGGGCGAGGGGGTCCGAGGTAGGGCCGCAGGTCCTGCCCGCTTCCCACCGAGCTCTCCCGGGCAGAGCACAAGGGTGTGTGAGCCTCGCCTTCATCAGTGGGTCAGACACAGCAGCTGTCCCCGCAGCCACAGCTCGGTGGCTGCGTGAGACCGGGAATCAGCCTGTTTATAAGTTTCCACCCCAGCCCTGCAACGTACAAGCTCTTCCTCCGGACGTGTTAAAACCGCGAAACGGCTTCCAGGGCTCGCTTGTCCCGGTGACCTGGTGTCCGTACCTGTCCCTGCCCTGATGGCTCACGCTCGTTCAGTATAACCCTCACGATAGCACACACTAGGGCCTTTGGGCCCACGGGGTACCCCGCAACGGGGCTGCCCTGGTCCCCACCCGGTAACAACTGGGGCGGCAGGAGGTGGGCTTTGGTTCGCGGGTCTCACCAAGGCTCCGAGCAGCTGCCACTGATGCTCGTCCAGGCACTGGGAGGAGCCTTGCTCGAGGGCGAGCTGCTCACACAGCTCCTGGAGAAGACTCTTCTTCCCAGCCAGCCTCATTTGGGTCAGGGTGGCGAGGGCACTGCCGCGGAGAGCCAGCCTCCGGAGCGCCGAGCGCAGGAGCAGGGCGTGCCCCTGCAGGGTGCAGTGCACGGACCTTCGGGGAAAGGGGACAGGGGCTGGGGGTCAATGATCTTGATGGTTAACTCTACGTGGCAACGTGACTGGGCCGCGGGAGCCTGGGCGCCTGATCAGACGTGATTCTGGGTGTTTCAGTGAGGGTGTGTCCAGATGAGATCAACGTTTAAATCGGTAGCCTGAGAAAAGCAGATTGTCCTCCCTAACGTGGGTGGGCCTCGCCCAATCAGTGGAAGGCTTGCGGCAAAGAAAAGGCTGACCTTCCCGTGAGTGAGAGGAAACTCCTCCTGCCTGACCGCCTTGAGCTGGATGGACGGACATCAGCTCTTTCATGCCTTTGGACTTGAACTGAGACGGTGGCCCTTCCTGGGTCCTGAGCCTGCTGGCTTTCCAGCCGGAGGTGGCGCAGCAGCTCTCCTGGTTCTCAGGCCTTCAGACTTGAGACCAGAGCTATGCGTGGGCGGCCTGGGTCTCCGAGTTGCTAACTGCAGATTCTAGCACCTCTCAGCCTCTCTAGATGATGGACAAATGGATGGATGAATGTATGGACAGATGGATGGACGGACAGACAGATAGACCCACGCACCTTATTGGTTCTGTTTCTCTGGAGAATCCAAACACACTGAACTACCAGGGAACCATGGGGGCCTTCCTGGAGGAGGCAGGTTGGAATCACACCACCCTCTGCTGCCCGTCTTCTTAGACATGGGCGCTCGCCAGGGTCCGATTCAGCCATCTGTTCTTTTTTTTTTAACTTGGCCACACCCTACCCCGAGTTTCAGATGCGTATGTGCAGCTGCTGTCAACACATATCCACTTGAACTTCTTATACAACTCTCCCCCAATTAATACATCCGAAAGCGAAACCGCGAGCTACCAGAGAGGCCCAGCACTCGGTTTTATAGACTGAGGTGTTTGCTGACAGCCAGAGAAGCTGAACAGAGCCCTGGCAGTCAGCCCGCCTCGGGGGAGGGAGCTGGCAAACACGCCAGGCTGCCCGCTGGGAGCCCCTGTCATAAGAATAAGGAATCTTCCTTTGCAAAGGCCTAATTTTGATTCAGTTAAATTTGCAGATGGAGCATTCGATCTGCCACTAACCAAAATCCTTGCTACAAAGGGAACATACACCCTCTCTGGAGGACAATCCCATCATTTAAAGTCTCAGATTATCTCTACAATTTGCGATCACTGTGTCCAGCACTTAGTACAAATAACCAGACCTGAAAACAGATAACTGACCAAAAATGAAGATGAAAAAGCAGACAGTAGACACATGCTCACAAGATGAATACTGAGATAACCAGACATGGACTTTAAAACAGTCATGATAAATAGGTTTAAGGAAACTCATAAGATAAAGAATTTCAGCAGAGAACTGCAAACTATAAAAGGAATCAAATGGAAATTCTAGAACTGAAAGCATGGTAACTGACATTATGAGCTCAGTAGGAGGTTTGCAGCAGGTAAGACACAGCTGAAGTGAGTGTGAACTGGAAGGGAGCTTAAGATAAGTATCTAGAGTGAACCAAAGAGAACAAAAGAGAGAAAAATACACAATAGCATGTAGGAGACATACGAGACAAGGTGAAAAGTTCTAATAAATCTGTAATTAATCGGATGCCCAGAAAGTCATGAGATAATGGGCAGAAGGAATATTTAAAGAAAGACATGGCTGAGACTTTTCAAAAACTGAGGAAAGACAGCAAACCACGGATCCTAGAAGCACAACGGATTTACTGAAAAAACAAAACACACATACGAAAACCAAGTGTGTTTAGGTATATTATAATAAACTGATGATGAAAACCAAAGAACAAAAGAAAATCTTAAAAGGGGCCAGAAACAATTGAAGTCAGAAGGCAATGGATAGTCTTGAAAAGTATTTTAAAAATAACAACAAAGCTAAGATTCCATACCCAATAAAAGTATGCCTCAAAAGTGAAGACAAGACAGACATTTTCAGACAAACAAAATCTGAGAGAATTTGTCACTAGCCGATCTGAAATACGCAGAACCTCAGCAAAGAAAAATCATCCCAGATGGAAGCTTAAGAATATGGAAAGAATCAAGAGCAACAGAACAGGTAAATACGTGAGTCGATCTAAATGGATGCTGACTGCATAAAACAGTAATCCCTAACGGGGTTGAAAACATATGAGGGGAAAATATACAATGAGAAAAGCATAATCTGAGAGAGCAATACGTGGAATGAAGGGATTCTAAGGCATTTGCACTGTCCAGGGAGAAGGAATCTATTAATATATATTTAATTCTGACAAGTCCAGGATGCAATTCGAAATCTCTGAGCCACGAAAAACATAGTAAAAAAAACATATGTAGCTACTAACAAGGCAAAAGAGAGATGAACTAGAATAAAACAAAAGACACTTAATTCAAAAGAAGGCAGGAAAGGAGAGAAAAGGGAATATGGACAGGTGAGACAAACATAAAAGCAAAATGAGAGATCTAAGCTGCAAATGTATTAGCATTTGGGTTTACGTTCAACATAAACGGCCTAAACATCAGGACAACTACAGGGCACAGGTGTCCAGGCTCACAAACCCTCCAGGGACTCATTATCGTCCTCAGCGTGGCTTCCCCAAGTTTTCCGTCTCCTGGTGCGTCCCCTGAAGCAAGCAAATGCCACAGCCCCTCCCCTCACTTCTCGATGTACACAGAGCAATGTCCTGCGAGAAGCCGGGAAACTAAAAATAATTTCTATCAAGAAAACTTTTCTCGTAAGAAATAAAAATAAATAAATTATTTTCAGCAAGTTGACAGCAAACCCTGCCAATACTGATAGTTACAGTGAAAATATCAAACGGGAACCTAGAAATTCGTCAGTTAGTGGGGAGTGACTGAAAATCGGCACGAGGGGTCTGATGGGCAGGATGAACGTGTTCTAAACTTGGACCTTGGTGACGGGTGCAGAAGTTGACTAAGAGTTACCGGATTGCACACTGAAGACAAAATATGTCAATTATATCTCAAAAAAAGGGGTTTTACGAAGCTCCTATGAAAGACAAGCCTTTGGAGAGGGTGTTACCAGCCCCATTTTACAGATGAAGAAACTGAGGGTGAGAACTGCTAAGTCGCCGCCCCAGATCAGTTCTGACTCCGGGCCTTTATCCGTGACACCCTGCTATTTCCCTGCTCCATACTTATAATTGCAATTTGGTTGGTCTCCAAACCCCAGTGTAAGGCAGAGGTCCCCCAACCACCGGGCCACAGGCCCGTACCGGTCCGTGATCTGTCAGGAACCGGGCCGCACAGCAGGAGGGAAGTGGCGGGCTGGCAGCGCCTCGTCTGTATCTGCAGCTGCTCCCCAGCGCGAGCATCACCCCCTCAGCTCCAGCTCCCGGATCATCAGGCAGTAGGTACTCACTGGAGCACCAGCGCCTGCTGCCACAAAGGCTGGGGACCGCTGCTGTAAGCGGCAGGGGCAGCTCGTGTGTCTGTCCGCCTTACAGATGAGGACACTGAGGCTGGCGTGGAGTATCGCCCAGGACTCGAGGCCCCAGGCCCTTTGGAAGGCTGTACTCACTCTTCACTGAGGCCACCAAGCCGGTCCAGCACTTGGCGGGTGACGCTCTCGTGGCCGTCCCGTAGGTGTGTCTGCAGCACAGCGGACAGAGCGTGCTCCTCCATCCACACCTAAACCGCGGGACAGAGGGACAGGGTCAACTCAAGGCCATCTCATCCAGCACTGCTTTGCAGGAATGAGCCTCTTAAAAAAAAAAAAAAAAAACTCCTCCCTTGATTTCATTAAAATTTTCTCTTACCTTTTCTTGGAAAGATTTCAAAATTTCCAAATTGTATTTCCACCTTCAAGCATTTGATATCTGCATGACGAAGGGATCTAACTTTCTCTGGACAAACGGGTACAGCGCCCTTTGTTAGGTAACTTACCTTTCTATGGCGGGCTGCTGTGCACCTGGTGTTACGTTGTCCCCACATGCACGTTCAACGTGCTCCTCCCAGGCCCCCCCTTTCGTGCTGTGGGTCTGTCTGTTCCACACCCAGGCCCTCTCGCACAAAACCATCTCAGCTATGCTCAGCTGTTCTTCCTTTCGCAGGAATTTTAGGGTCAGTTTATTAAATTTGGGAGAACAGCGTTTGTTTCGGATTTTCGTGTAATTTGACCGGATCAAACTGACGGGTTTGGAGAGGACCGCCACCTTTCTAAATGTGCGTTTCCCATCCGAGATGACGGCATTGCTCTCACTTCATCCTCCGACCACACTTGGTAGGCTTCTCCCCTGAGCTCTCGGGCATGTTGGTCACGTTTTCTCCGGGGACCCGACGGCCTTGGACCCGCAGAGGGTCCTTGAGCAGCTCTCCCTGGGCGCTGCGGGGACGTGGCACACCGACCGTGTGAGAAGTCGCTTTGCAGCCGGCCAGCTGGCTGGCTGGGCGATGATGGTGATCCTGCCAGTTCGCAGACGCTTCTCAGTGGAGACTGAATTCCCAGCGCCCGTGAGTCCCACATAGGGGCCGCTGACTGTCGTCCTCACCTTCCCTCCACGGCCTGACGCACGCCCGATCCGTCTGCCACATCCTGCGAGGCCCAGTGCTGGCGTCTGCCATCGTGACCTCACGCTGCCCAGGTTTCCTTTCAATTCTGTCACACGGAATTTTTAGAAAAGTGCACAGTGCTCTCTGCGTTCTGAGGTTACGCTGTGACTTCCTGAGGAACTGTCCCTTTTACATCATGCAGTGACTCTCTGTCCCCCTAGAGGACGCTCTCGGCCTCATGCGACCCTTTGCCCGGCAGCGACATTACACGCCAACTTCTCTTGCTTCGTGTTTGCTGGGGACGTACCTCTCGGTGCCGAATGTCCTAGGTGGCCGTGTGGCTTGGGGAACACCGCTTCTGCGATCTAAGTGAGCCCATCGCCGTCTGCTGTGACTCACGGTCCACGCGAATGATTTCTGCTCTCTCACCGTGTGTTTTCTGGTTGCCGCGCCCGCCTTTGCGTCAGTTCCCCCTTCTTTTTGCCTTTTATCGTACGGATCGAACGGTCCTTGTTCTAGTTTATCTTCTCTCGCTGGGAAGTCACACACCCGGCTTCGTGATTCCCCCCCGCCCCCCAGCAATGCCCTCCGGCTCACGCCTGCGGCTGGACGAGCTGGGTCCTTGCCCGGCACCCGGGTGGAGGAGGCGTACCGTGGGCACCCACGAGTTTGCGGAGAGTGAGGAAAGCCTGATCGTGGGATCTGAGCTGGGGGAGGTGACTCGGGGAGGGACCAGGGTGGCCAGGCCTCGCTCTGCGCTGGGGGCACCAGAAAGCGGGGTCACACCATGACTGGCGGGTCTCAGTAAGCCTTACCTACGAAGAGGAAAGACCGAGCAAAGCTAAGGCTGTCCCTGGGTGTCCCGCGCCTCAGCCAGGCCGGTGCTGGCCGTGATCTAAACATGGGGTGTGCCGTGTGTGTGCTCACTGTCACGGTGGACCGCTCCTGGTGTGTGTGGTCACTTTGGATGAGGCCTCATCTTAGACGTGGCTTTATCTCTGGAGGGCGAGACAGGGACAGGACTGGCCGGGCCGGGCACGGCGAGGAGGGGACGTCCCCTCTTTGGCCCTGCCAGCAGCTCACGGCTTTTCAGCATCTAAGGGAGAGCTCACCAGACAGCCGGGCTCAGGAACGGATTCTGAGCTGGGGACACCAGTGTGGGCGTGCCGGCCCTCAGCCCCGCGATCCCGGGGGACGTGCATCCCGCCGGGAACCACGTGACCGAGCTCAGATGTGACGCCCCGGATGGGCCCCCGGCTGGGCCCCCAGTGTGGCCGGCTTGCGGCCTGCGAGCGACCCCTGGAGCAGAGAACCCGGCCCGGCCGCGCCTGGGCCCTCGGCCCACAGCAGCAGACAGGAGGGAAGAGCGTGGCGGACGCATCCTGGGGCGCTCACGCCCATGTTCACTTCACACAGCGGGGACATGAGGAGGAGCCACTGGCGAGGGGCCGCGCAGGAGGGGCAGGCAGGTGTTCAGTGGCGGAGCCCGCCCTGGCCAGGTGTTGCCATGAGCATGGTAAAGGGTCCCCCGAGAACTCGGCATGGACGCGAGCGGATATGGGAGCCTGGAGACAGACACCTGCCTGCAGTGGGGTTCGGGGAGCAGCGGGAGTGAGAGGTAGGGAGCCAGGATCCCAAACCGGCAGGCTGACTGCGCGCCGGGGCCGCCACCGTTGTCTGCAGGCTGCGTCCCCCGCCACGGTCCTCGTGAGGGACGCCGCGGGCCCTCACCGACGTGTGTGAGTTTCCCGGTGCTGCCGTGGGACCAACGGCCCAAAACTCAGCGCCCAGCAACAACACAGACTCGGTGTCTTACTGATCTTGGGGCCTGAGGTCTGAAATGGGGCTCAAGGGGCTACAGCCAGGACGTCGGTTCCAGAAGCTGCCCGTGTTTCTGGGCCCGCGGCCCCCTCCTCCCGCCTCGACTCCGGCGGTGTCTGCCGTGTGTGTCTCACACTGGTCACTGCGACACTGCCACTGCCAAGTCCCTCTCCCTCCTGTCAGGACCCCCGTAGTTACCCTAGGCCACCCAGACAATCCAGGGTCACCGCCCCATCTCAGCATTCTCGACGTAACCCCATCTGCAAGGCCCCTTTGGCCACGTGAGGTAACATCACAGGACGGCGCCATGGTTGGCGTCTCTGTGCCCGGCACAGAGGGCTGGGTGACGTTTTGAGGATGGCCACTTCACGGACGACCTGTTCCAGCTGTGTGACAGCGTCCATGACCTTTCACAGCTTCCCTGAAACCGGGAAAGGACATTCCCAAAGCCTTTGGGGTCGAAAAATGTGGGACATGCATTTCGTAGTCTGGGCGTGTGTTTGATTTTTCCACCAAGAGTTTCGTGGGTGCCTTTCTTCTCGTGACTAACTATGCATCCGAACCACGGAAAATTCATCTCTTGTTTTTATCATTAACCGGGAAATATGGAAAGTAGGAGAAAATGTGGCTCTCTAAATATCCGGTGGTGATTTAAGGCAATTAAGTAATCAGTGACTTGACGACGACACGTACATCTTGAAAACAGTCTGGGGTTTGGCCGTTTAATCAGTGGATGAGGCCGTTCGTGAACCGATCCGCTTGCTTCCTGCATGCCAAACTCCTCCTGAAGCACTCGTGCACAGGACGGGGGACGGTCACACGCGAGCATGTCCTCACGAGACAACCAGACCAAAAAAATAAAATCCAGGAGCCGTGCACAGCCTGAGAGTTGCCTAAGAGAATGTAAGACTCAGAACCAGAGAGTTTTAGCTGAATCGTAGGTGTCCGTCTAATAATTTATCAGAAACGAAACTGGGTTTTTTCAGTGTCACCATAGTCAAGGGACCACAGACTGCTCACGGGGCCTTAGCTCGCGTGTTCTCACAGCAGATTCTGACCCCTCCTTTTTTCCCAGAGAAGCTGGGGTGCTGAGACATTTGACAGTCTGTGCAGGATCAGAGCTGTGGGTAACTGGCCAAAGTCAGCCCATCCATTCACGGCTCAAACACGGGCCTTCAGCTCCCAAGGTCAGGGGCCTGTCCCCACCAGCAAAGCACAGCTGTCTCTGAAAGGCCCTCACTGCCATCTGGGGAGCCCACAGCAGAGGGACACCTGGTGGGTGAGCTTCCCCAGCCACTGAGGGCCAGGCTACCCTTCCCTCTCCAGAGACTATGAATTAAGTTATGGGCCCAGGACTGTAATGAAAGAGGGGGTTTCAGCTTCGTTTGCATCCCTTGGAAGAATCCAGCCCAGTCTTCCTGAGCGTTTGCTGGACCCCAGCCACTGGGCTTGGAGGAAGGAATAGCAATATGAAAAGCAGGTGGCCATCCTCCAGGAACTCAGCGCCCCACAAACGCAGGAGACGGACAAGTGACCGATGACAGGGCGACACGCTACAGCTGACAGGGGACGGATGGGAATGAGCAGGAGGCCTCACAAATCGCACAGGCAGGGCTGCGAACGGCCACGTGTGTGCATAATGCTTCCTCCTACTGACAGCTGACCCTTGAACGAGGAGTGTTCGAACAGCACGGGTCCACTGGCACGGGGACTTTGTTTTCAATAAATCACGTCAATGTATTTCCCTCATGATTTTCTTAATAATGTTTTCATTTCTCTAGCTTACGTTGTTGTTAAGAGTACGGTATGTCATACCATACATATAACGCACAAAATACGTGCCATGGTAAGCCTTCTGGGCAACCGTTAGACCCTTAGCAGCTACATTTTGGGAAAGTCGAAAGTTTTAGGTGGATTTTCGACTGTGCAGGGGTCAGTGCCCCTGACCCCTGCATCGTTCAGATCGTTCAAGGGTCAGCTGTCCGTGGTGCTTTAAACAACTCCAATCTGCGGCCCCAGAGAGCCTCTGTTTGGGGCATCAGCCGAGGACCCTTGTAACTGAACGCACGACGCAAAGAAACAGAGCTTGTTTCTTATATCAAGGACAGAGGGGTGAGCCGTCCAGGGCTGGGGCGGTGACTCAGCAATGCCACCAGGGACACCGGGATGTCCACCTCTGCCCACCAACCTGAGAACATCAGCCTCCACTCTCCCGCCCACTGTTTGTCCAGATAAGGGGGGCTGGCGCCCCTCCTGGCCTCTCGCACACGTTCTATGCTGAAGAAAAGAAGAGGTTTTCCCTAGCGGCACTTGGCTTTTGCATGAGTAAAGGGGACCCCCTTGTAGGTACCAGACCTGTCTTACGTGTCACCGGGCCACTGCTAGCTGCAAGGGATGCTGGGAGAGTGAGCACGTTAGTTTCACAGCCTCCAGCGTGCAGGAGCGCAAAGGAGAAAGGAAATGTGGGTGACGTTAGCGTCGGTCTCGTTTGGACATTTCTTCTTTTACATAACGGTTTTTAATATTTAAAAAGTAAAAGTGACGTATTTCTAAGAGTTTTCTACGGCCACTGTAACGTGGCCGCAGACTCTAATGCTTAACGAAACGCAAGCTCCCTCGCTCACAGGTCTGGAATCTGAGATGGATCTTAGGAGCTAAAACCCAGGTCTGGGGCAGGGCGGGTCCCTTCCGAGGCTCCAGAGGAGAATCCGCTCCTGGCCTCTGCAGCTTCTAGAAGCTTCCTGCAGTCCCCGGCTCACACACACATCCCTCCGACTTCTGCTTACGTCACCAAATCTCCTCCTCTGCCTCCGACCCTCCTCCCCGCGTCCCATAGGGACCCTCGTGACTACACCGGGCCCACCGGCCAAGCCCAGAGAGCCTCCGCGTCTCAAGACCCATCTGCAAAGACCCTCGTGGCCTGCTGGGTAGCGTGCTCACAGGTTCTGGGGATTAGGGTGTGGATGTCTTTTGGGGACCACTGTTTTGTCTACCGCATCTGCACATGGTTTTAACAACGAAATAGCCTTTCACTGAAAAACGGGGATCCTGTGTGTGCAGCCGCCCCCTGTCCCGCCCCCCACTCCCTCGTGACCCGCCTTCTGCCATTAATGTCTCCCTAAAGGACGTGCTTTGCTGCTCTTTCCCCATGGGGCGACTGTAGCGTTATCTACCCACTTCCTGTCCTGCAAAAGGACGGGCTTGCAACCTTCTCCAACCTGCACCGAGGGCGGTTGTGAAAGGCCGGCAGCCAGAATCTTGGGAAAGCACGTGGCACGGCACGAGGGGACGCGCGACAAACGAAACCTCTCGTTATTCCCCCTAAGTTTCAAAACACGCGGACGCTGGGCCTCGTCCCACGAAATGTCGCACCTGCCTTTCCTGCTCCAGGAGGTCTTGGAACAGCTTCCACTGCTGCTTCCGAAATCTTTCCGACGTCCCCAGCTGTCGGGCCGTGTTCTCCTGGGCCTCCTGCCTCAAGTAGTCACAGTCCGCCTGGGAGAGGCCGGTCACGCCCGGGAGTGTCTGCAGGAACAGGACGTCCGCGAACTTCTGGAACGTTTCCACGGTGCTGCGGTACAGCTCCTGAAGCCGAGAGAGCCCCACGGCAGAGGGACAAGTCAAACGCACGGGAAGTCGGAGGGTGGAATTACGAGATGTGGACTCTAAGGTGCTGATGTTTCCTGTGCTCACGAAGGTGGGAGCCACTCTTAAACCTTAAAGCAAAGAGCTGGAAATGATAAAAAGTAACGCTGCTTCATTAAAAAAAGAACCGATGAGAACTTCTAGAGCTGAAGAATGTTGTCCAATATCATCAACCCAATGCACAGATTTACTTGCAGCTTAAACGCAGCTGAAGAGAGAATTAGCGCAGTGGAGGACATATCAGGAGGAAATCTAGAACAAAGTAAGGAGAAACTTAAGGATGGGAAATATGGAGAAGACAAAGGTATAAAAGATACTGATGACTGATCAGCCTATAACCTTGACGAATGACCGTGGAAACTGACTCATCCTCTATCGCACCATGAAAATCCATTTCCCAGAGACATGGAGCCTACACGTCTACCATTTCTTCCTCAAGATCTCCTTCAAATAGATCGCCGCCCAGAATAATCATTGTTTCAGCATTCCTCTAAAAGCCAGTTTCTTCTACTCTTCAGAAACTTACGGTTTCTCGTCTGTGGTTGGCAAAACAACATCCTAATCCCTGGAGCCTTTGAATGTGCCACCTTACGTGGTCGAAGAGATCTTGCAGAGGTGCGTTCAGGATCCTGAGATAGGAAGATCACTCGGAATTATCTAGGTGGGTCTGATGCAATTACAAGGGTCCTTGCAAGTGGAAGAGAGAGACAGGAAGTCGGAGTGAGAGCAAACGAGACGACGGAAGCAGAGGCGGAAGCAGCACGGCTTGCTTGAGGATGGAGGAAGGGGCCACGAGCCAAGGGATGCGGGCGACCTCTAGAAACCAGGAAAGTCGAGGGAAGAGACTCTCCCCTACAGACTGCAGAAGGGGTGCAGGAGGGGTGCTGACGCCCTCGTTTTAGCCCAAGGAAAAATAATTTTGGACTTCTGATTCCCAGAACTGTAAGGCAACGACCCTGTGTCATTTCAAGCCACTGAGTTTGTACTAATTTGCTGCAGCAGCTGCAGGAAACTCACACACCATCTTCAAAATGCCAGTATTTTAGTCGACTGATACTTTCGCTCATTCATTGATTCACTCAGTCACTTATCCATCAGTGCTGACTGGTGTCAGCCCGGGGCCAGGTCCTGGGGAACGTGGCTGCAGCCTGCACGTCAAGGAGCGTGACACAGCCCTTCCCGCTTCTCTTGTTCATCAGATCACTTCTCCCGACTAGAACGTTCTGAGCCGCGTACCTGGCACAGTGCGGCCACAGCCCTGGTGACTCTGACGTCCTCCTCCTCCTCCAGGTCGCTCCGCGTCAACCTCTGCCTCTGCAGGACCTCGTGGAAAGCCTGGGAGGGAAACAGGGGCTGAATCCGGTAGACACATGTAGACACTTTTCCTTCAGAAAGTGTCCCCCGCCGGGGGGGATGCGTGCCCCTCATTCGCACACGAGGACAGAGGGGCGTGGGGGTCCGGGGGCTTCGTGGCTTGCACCCTGAGGCTGAGACAACGTCCAGGGAATCTAGACCGTGCTGTTGTCTGGCCCAGTGTGGAGGTGCTGCCAGGCCACCGGTCACCGCGCTCTCCTGGACACCGTGCTCCGGCTTCAGCGGCCAGGGACCACCACCTGGACCCCGGGAGGCCCACCTGCCAGAGCCCGTATCTCTGGCTCACAGACAAGGAAGCTGGGGACACGGGGCTCAGGGGACTCGGCTAAGGTCACTAGGCTGACCCACGGCTGGCCAGGTTTTCTCCCGTCTGCTGGACGCCAAGGCCTCCAGCCTCCGGCGCAGCCCAGCATGGCTGCTCCCTGCAC
Organism: Macroglossus sobrinus; assembly: GCA_004027375.1. NCBI lineage: Eukaryota > Metazoa > Chordata > Mammalia > Chiroptera > Pteropodidae > Macroglossus > Macroglossus sobrinus. The sequence continues at coordinate 10,050 of PVKZ01005910.1, read as the reverse complement.
AGACGAGCCCGCGGACGGGCAGGGTGAGTGAGGGCGGGCTCACCCGGAGGTGGCCCTCGGGGTCCGTGGCCGGCCGGGCCTCGGCCAGGAAGCTCCTCTGCTCCTCTCCCTGGGCCAGCACGAGCCCCGCCATGCCCTCTGCCCGGCGAGCCAGCGACGCTGTGACCAGGTCTTTGCCTTGCTGGACAAACTCTGAAACGTAGATAAGCCAGAGGTGACTCTCCGCAGGTGTCTCTCCCACCAACACTTTCGCGGGTTCCTTTTGCCGCATGAAGATCGGGAGACGCTGAGGGGAAACCCCATTCTAGCTCCGTTCGTCATTCAGGCGTGTGTCCCTCCAAAAGGCAGCGTGAGGAGCCCCGAATTCTGCGAAGGCTGGGGCCCCATGGCTTGGGAGGGACCCAGCCTTCCCCTCGGGCCCGGGGCTCGCGATGCGAGAGGCTTAACCAGCTGCTCGGCGGGCAACTGGCCGACCTGGGCCGGGGACGAACCGGAGGCGTCTGTCTGGGGAAGAGTGTGAGGGAGGGGTAGGTAGCACAGGGGAGGACAGGTGACACGAGGGGACACAGAGCCTGAGTCTGCAGGAAGACAGTGATGCTTCAGAGCAGAGTTAAGACTGAAAACCACGAGGATGAGCTATCAGATCAGCAGCCCAGGAGAAGGCCAAAGCCAAGGGCGAGGATCTCCCTGGGCCTGGGGAAGTGAACGGGGAGAGAAGAGGGGTCTGGGGACCACCACGAGCCTGCGCCCACCCAGTCCCTCGGCCCCAGCCGTGTGCCAAGCGCAGCCGGCGAGCAGGAGCCAGCCCTGCATGCAGCCGGCTTCCGGTCCAGGGGGGACGAGAACAGCGGGACGGGGAGCGGACGGTGTGGGACCCAGAGCCGGCTCCTGAGGACGGACGCAGGAACAGGAAGCTCATCAGGCCCTTCACTGGGGTTTTGGGGAAGCTGCTGAGCAGAGCGGACGCAGAAGCGAGGGCCAGGTCGCCAGGGGCCTAGTCTCTCTCTCGCACGCGCCGTGCTCTCCTGTGTGAGCTGTCACAAGCACCCTTTCTTGGGTTTGGTCTGATTATCTGTTAAGCCTCCGGCGCCAAGGAAAAGGGTGTGTCCAGGTGTCCAGGAGGGACCAGCCCTCCCCCTTCCCAGGGTCTTCTCACCTACCTGACCGTCTCCTTGCTCCCCCCACACCCCTGCCGACCCACCTTTGCCAAGTTCAGCAGTGCCCGGCCTCTGGGGCCGCTTCAGCATCTCGCCCGAGCTTCTCTCTGCCGCCAGGGTGTCTCCCCACGGGCAGAGCCCCGGCCACTGAGCGTGGTGCCCCCCACGGCCAGGCGTGGTCACACTGTACTCAGTGCAGGGTCCCAGCCAGCAGCAGACTCCCGTGGTGTCCCAGGGGCCGGAATGGCCCTGTCGAGGTCCCCGGGTCCCACTACTGCGTGCCCGCCCCATCCCCCCAGCTCTGAAGGGGCCGCAGGAAGGCAGCTGAGGGGATGCGCCTGGCGCGGAGGGCCGGGTCCTGGCCGCGGTGGGAGCCGATGCTGCGGCTGAACTTTGCCCTCCTGACCCCCACACGGCTGCATCTGGATCTGGGGTCTCCAGGGAGGTGATGGAGGTCAAAGGCCACACGGGTGGGCCCCGATCCACGGTGCTGGTGCCTCGTAAGAGGACGGGGCGAGATAAAGCCTACTCTCTGCTCGTGGTCCCACCAAGGGATGCTGGCTGCCCTGGCTGCCCTGAGCCCCGCCCTGCCACCTCCCAGGGTCGGCCCAGGCACTGGAGCTGAGTGAGAACGGCCACCCCGGGCCCGCCTGCTGCCCTGCACGGTCTGCCACTCCCCCCCTCCCCACTCCCCCCGCTGGCTGCTAAGCGGCTCCCTGAGGCTTGTGGCCAATGGGGACGTGTCACTTCTGGGCATTTCTAGCCCCCTCTGCCCTCTGCATGTCCCAGGCGGCTCCGCTGCAGGACACTGGGGGCCCTGTCAGCCCGAAGCCCCAGCGAGCGCACGGAGCAGGCAAGCCCCGGCCGCAGGAGGCCGCCCACCCTCCCTAACGCCACTTTATGGAGACGCGAGCGAGGCTCAGAGAGTTTGAGGGACTGGTCCCCAGTGCCACCCCACGGCCCACCGCACGGGGGACCCCAGAAGGACCAGGGCGCCAGAGCCCCCGCCCGCTCACCCCTGCTGAAGCGCTCGGCCTCCCCCCAGAAGGCCTTGTGTTGCTGGGTCAGCAGCTCCTCCTTCTGCCGGCCCGACAGCCTCCCCTCCACGGTGAGCCGCTCCAGGCCCTGGGCGATGGCGGCCAGGCGGCACCTGGTCTCCTCCTGCACTTGCAGCCTCAGGGACTCGATCGCCTTCGCCAGGTGCGCCCGGCCCAGGGTTCTCTCCAGGGCGTCCTGAGGAGAGAAGCACATGGGCCGTCAGGCTGGGGCATCTGGGGTCAGCGCCCGGCGCTCACAGGGCCCGTCTGGGTGCCCCCGTCCCCCTGCAGGGGGAGCAGGCGGAGCGGCTCCCCTCTGAGCCCCCGGGGTCCGATCCTCAGACAGGGACCCCGTCGTGGCTCACGGGGACGTGGCGAGGCTGCCCCTGGACGACACGTGCAAAGCGCTTGGTACATACGGAGCGCCCCACGGGGCCTGCTCCTTCCGGAAGGAATTCGGCACCCACAGACCGTCAACAGGATACCCGCCGGCCCCGGGAGCCGGTCCCCCAGCGCCCCCCCCCCCAGCCCTCTGGCCGCCGTAGCCTGGGACAGAAATGCGGGGGCACAAAATGCGGGGGCACAAAACGTCACAGTTCCCGGCTTTCGCGCTTCAGTGAGCCTGAGTGCTGGCAGTTCAGGAGCCTTCCCAGGCCAGACGACTCAGGAGGGAGGCCCCAGGCCCGGCCCCGAACCCCGCGTTGGCCTCTCGGAGGGCAGGCTCCTGGGAAAGCCAACCCCCCCACGCAGGACGCGCCGTCGGGAGGCAGAGGACGTCTCCCAGGTCCGCGGCGCCTGTCCTGGCCTCTCCGAGGCAGTGAGAGGGGGTGCCGCAAGGGGTGCAGGCGCCACTGTGCCCAGCGCACCCGTCAGAGCCGCAGTGCTGAGCCCTTTCCCAGCCGGTGACGGCCCTGCCGGCCGCCCGGCACTGGCGGGGACCTGAGCTGGCCGCAGCCCCCTCCCCTGCACCACGCCCACACCCCGCCTGGTGCAGCTGCCCCTTCTCCACGTCCTTCCTGCCGGCCCGCGGCCATCACTGCCCCGGGCCACTGCCGAGGTCCCTTCTCTGCTTCCACATGGCAGACGGGGGGGCTGGACTGAGCTGCAGACGGGAGCAGCACTGTCAGCCCCTGGCCCAGACCCTCCAGTAACTGCCCTCGGACCAAGTTTGAACTCCCAGGCACGAGGCATGGACCCCTGAGGACCAGGACCAGCCAAGTATCCCACCTCGTCCCTCGCAGACCCCCGCTCCTGGCCGCCTCGTCCCCCGCAGCCCCCGCTCCTGGCCACCTGGTCCCCCAGCACCTCCTGCTCCTGGCTGCCGGGCAGGCCCGCTCGCAGCTCCGCTGGGCCTTCGCACATGCAGAACACCCTCCAGGAAGGCCCCCTCCGCCCCTCATCCCGATGCCTGGCCAGGCGCTGCTCATCCCGACAGGCTCTGTGGGGCCCCCGCCACCTTCCCCCTCCCTCCCCGCTCCAGGCTGCCCTGCCCCAGCTTCTGCTTTTAAGGAACTAACCACAAGGACAGGTGCAGCCCGGGCCTCACCGCCGGCCGAGCTGCACTGGTCTGCGCTCTGACAACGTGTGACTTGTCCCCAGTTACGGACAAAGACACTGAGGGTGATTCCCGAAGGCCACATAAGGAACCCAAGCGACAGTGGCTTTGACCCTTCCTCTCTTCCCATGAAACAAACGTGCCAGCGGCCAGCGGGCCCGTGGCCACGAGAGGGCGCCAGAGGACAAGGGCAGGGTGGCGTGCGGGCGGCAGGGAGGCTCGGCCTGGGAAGGAGAGTGCCCGCAGGCCGGCCGGCCGCAGCCACCTCTGATGTGCTGGGCGCACGGTGAGGACCCCTGCCCGCGGTGACCGCGCACCCTCTGGATTCACACACGAGCTGCGGTGCGAGTGGGGAGGGGAGAGCTGAGCCTGAGCAGGGAGGAACAAAGGGACACCAAGTAAGGAACACGGCCAGCTCTGAGGATGCCGCACAGTCCTGCAGGGGGCCCCAGGCTCACACCTGGCCTCGTCCCTCAGAGCCGCGGGCCCACGGGCAGTGTCCTCATCCGACACCTGCTTTACGGAGCGGCCGTGACGATGCGCGAAGCATCTGAAGCAGCGGCCGGACACAGGAAGGGTCTCGAGCGCCACTGTGCTCGTCACCACCCACTCACGGCCTCTGCTTTTCCTTGAACGTCCCGCGAGACCGATTCTGACAACCTTCGGGGCCCTCCACAGCTCCCCCCAGCTGCATTCCGGATCCCCGTGCCGGCCCAGGATTTCAATTCTTCTAAAGTTCATCAACGGAGTATCCCGAGATACGTTTTGGAGGTGTACGCAGGATGCCGGCGGAGCTGGTCTGCCGCTTTCGTGTATGTCCACTCGCCCGCTGACATGTGGCCGGCAGCAGCGTCATCACTGACACGTACGAGCACGTCCCACGTGCCAGCTTCTGTTTGAAGGGCCTGATGCATCTCCCGCCCATCACACGCTCTGAGCAGGTGCTATTCTAAACCCCACTTTACAGAGGACGAAACTGAGCCGCAGAGAAGTTACGTCACCGCCCAAGGTCACACGGCTAACGAGGGGCAGGACCGTGGTGTGAGCTCAGGCCTCCGGCTCGAGTCTGCGACCCTGTTTCTGTGATAGGATGTGGCACACAGTAGGTGCTCATCCAGCGTGGGCTGAAGGAAGAACAGGCTGAGGGCTTGGCTAATTCTTTCCTGTCTTCCTGTTTGGAAGTTTCCAGCTAATTCCAGCCGGAGCCAGATAAAGTTACATTTTTTTTTTCTTTCTGCATCAATATCCTGCCGACAGGATAATAATTAAATAAAAAGAAGAGGAAAAAGAGAAGGCTTTTTCCTTTGATGAGCCTTAAGATCGGCGGGCTCATCAAATTAAAATCCAATTCCAAGGGGCTTGGACGGCGGACTGGGAAGCTTGGGGCGCAGGCTGGGCGATGCCATTAGCCAGGAGGGGGGTCCTCGGTCGGTCATCATCAGCTCCTTATCTGTTCACTGCGAACAAAATATCTGCCAATCTTTCAGCAGCTCCGAGGAGGAAAGGAACCATAAGTTTTGCCACGGGCACAATCACATAAAATCCCCCCAAGGGCTGTGTGCACTGGGGGAGGTCGTTACAACGCCCGTCCTGAGCGGGTGGGGGCGGGGGAGGGCCTGCGCATCTAACCAGCCCCCAGGGGAGGCCGGCGCTGCCCGCCTGCGGTCCACGCGTGGGAGCAGACGTGGACGGCAGACGGTCTGTGGATGGGGAATGCAGCAGGGCCTGCCCCGGGGGCCTGAGGGGCCTGCCCCGGGGGCCTGAGGGGCCTGCCCCGGGGGCCTGAGGGGCTGGGGCTCGGAGCCGAGGGCAGGGTGGCCGCCGGAGGTTTCTGAGCCGGTGTAACCTGGGCAGGAGCACAGGTCTGAAATGGAATCGTGACGTGACAGGGCCGGAGGAAGAGGAGGTGGCACACAGTGCTCTGGGCTTCCCACACAGCACACAGTGGGGTGAGCCCTAAACCTCCCCAGGGAAAGCCCCCGGGACCGGGGTGTGGTCAGTCACTGAGCATCTCCACAGGCCCCGTCCGTCTGTGCCAACTCCTGGGACCTCTCTTCCATATTCTCATCAGAGGGATTAAGTCCCCGCTCAAGGTAACACAGCTTCACGTGGCTGAGCCTGGGCTCAAGGTCGCATTTGCAGACTCTTCTGTGCCAGCGCTTTGTGTCCTGAGTGATGCCAGCGGCCCCCACTTCGAAGCGACCAGACCGTATCTCTCTGGCCACGAGGCCTGAGCACAGGCATTTTTTTGAAAATTCCTCCAGGAATTCATGGGGCAGTCAGGAGGAAAAAAACGAAGCTCTGTCCACACCAGTGGGTGTCAACCATGACTGCTCGTCATGGTCACCTGGAGCTCTAAAACCTCCAGTGGATCAAATCAGGATGTCTGGGGTGGGGACCCACCTGGGACTCAAGCATCAGTATTTCTGAAAGCTCCTCAGATAACTCCAAGGTGCAGCCAGGGATGATAACTAGTGCTTTATGCTGCAGACACTGGCCAGCATCTCCACCCCTGGGATGAATGGATGGGAGAAAGGATGGATGGATGGATGGATGGACGGACGGATGGATATATGGATGGATGGATGAACAGATGAGTGGGTGAGTGTGTGGGTGGATGGATGGATGGATGATTGATGAAGGGATGGAACGAAGGATGGATGGTAGGAAAGAAGGAAGGAAGGAAGAAGGGAAGGAAGGAAGGAAGGATAGAGAGGAGGAAAGATGGAAGGAAGGAAAGAAGGAAGGAGGGAAGAAAGGAAGGAAGGAATGAGGGAGGGAGGGAAAGAAGGAAGGAAGGAAGGAGGGAGGGAGGGAAAGAAGGAAGGAAGGAAGGAGGGAGGGAGAGAAGGAAGGAATGAAGGAAGGAAGGAAGGAAGGAAAGAAGGAAGGAAGGAATGAGGGAGGGAGGGAAGGAAGGAAGGCAGGGAGGGAGGAAGGAAGAAAAGAAGGTGGATAGATGGATGGATGGGTGAATGGTGGATAGATAGATGATGGATGGATGGATGGAACAAAGGATGGATGGTCGGATGGAAGGAAGGAAAGAAGGAAGGAAAGAAGGAAGGAAGGAAAAAAGAAAGGAAGGAAGGAAGGATGGTAGATGAGATAGATGAATGGATGGATGGATAGGTGGATGGATGGATGGATAAATGAATGGTGGGTGGATGGATGGATGGATAGAGGTTGGAGGATAAATAAATGAATAGATGAATGCATGGATGGATGGATTGATGGATGGACGGACAGATGGATATATGGATAGATGAATGGACAGATGGGTGGGTGAGTGGGTGGGTGGATGGATGGATGATTGATGAATAAATGGAACGAAGGATGGATGGTAGGAAAGAAGGAAGGAAGGAAGGAAGGAAGGAAGGAGGGAGGGAGGGAGGGAGGGAGGGAGGGAGGGAAGGAAGGAAGGAAGGAAGGAAGGAAGGAAGGAAGGAAGGAAGGAAGGAAGGATGCTGGATGGATAGGTGGATGAATGGTGGATGGATGGATAGATGATGGACGGATGGGCTCCATCTCCCCATCTACAACACAGCGCTGGATTTGTGATCTCTACGGCAGTGCACGCGTCCTGATTCCACATCTCCAGTTTGAATACCTCCGTGTCCCCTCCCCGTCCCCCCCGCGTCCCCCGCCAGCATTACCAGAGCCTGCAAATCCTGGGAGTCACGCAGCAGCCCTTCGGCTACGCTCATTCTTTCTGTCAGCGTCCCCGCGAGCTGTCGGGCTCTGGCGCTGGAACACTTCAACTGGTCCACGAGAAGGTGCTGGATGCTTTCCATCTGTTTCCAGAAAGCTTCCATCTGTGAAATGAGCATGAGAAGCGACAAAGGCAGGGAGGGGAGAAAACTTATTTAAGAAAGCGGTAGAGCTCTGCAGCTCAGGCTTGGGATTCGTCACTCGTCCCGTATCACAAGCCGAGATTCTAAACAACCCTGCAATGCAGAGAGCGTTTATCGTCTCATTCCCTAGAGGTCCCGCCTCGCCCCGTTGTGGGTGCCAGTCAGTTTCAAGGTGGCTTTTTTCCAGCAAACGGCAAGGAGCTGCTGCTAAGGCAGGAAAGCACACGGAGGTCCCCGGCTTACACAGCGGCTCCTGACAGCGGTGGGGGCGGCGGGCGGGGTGGGCGGGGGGGTGCGTGAAATCTGCTGGTGTGTTCCTGGAAGCTTCCGGATCTTTAAAAGAGATTAAGCCCGTCGTCTTGGCAATAAAAGCACGAATGGCCGCTTGAATATCCTTCTCCTACGAGTACAGAGGAGCTTTGTGGCAGAGGCGAGGCGGGCCACGATCACAGTCTGCTCTACAACAGTTTCCTTCTCCCGCTTCCCATCCTATCCGGGGCCAGGCTGGGAACTGCCAAGGGACTCAGGACGTCAGGGCTTCTTCACGTGTGTGTCACCACGGCCTCTCAAGGTTCAGGGTACGATGACACCGAGGGTCTTAACGGCCTCCCTTTACTTAACGTTCAGGCGTCGTGTCTCCCACGGTTTATTCCTGGATCAAATGCGTGTTGCGTGGACGAGGTCCCTGGTCCCAGGTCGCAGAGGTGGAGGCGGAGAGGGATCAGGTCCGTCCAGCCTCCGGCTGTGATCGTGTCCAGCCTGGGGCCCCCTCCCGCCGGCCCCCACGCTCGCCCCCGGCTCCGGCCCATCACACGGCCTCCTCACAGCTGCAGGATGCGGACGGCCGCCCACGAATTCCCACACGCCCGAGACGGGGCCCGGGTCCCACCAGCTCCGCCGCGTCCCCCACCCCAGCTCTGGGGGCCGGGCACCCAGACGAGACTCTCCCCCCATTCCTCCAAGTCCGCACGCCGCCTTCTTGTCGTGACAACCCTTGACGCCTGCTCCCTAAGCCCCGGCAGGATCTGAGACCGGCCACGCGCTCCCTTCTCTATCCCATCTACGCACGCTCTTCGGCCAAAGGCGTCTCCATCTTTGGAGGGGGCCAGCACGCTAGAGCATCTCCTGTGACTCCTCTGCCTGCAGGATGCAGGCTCGGACGAGACGTCCCCCCTGCTCTGGGGAGTCGGGGACCACGGGACTCTGCGAACGCCCTCCCTCAGCCGTCTCCCCCCGAGGGCACCCTTGCTCTCTACATCCGTCTCCCTGAGCTTGGTGGAGACGCCCCACCCCCACGGGCCAGCCCCCTGCGCTTCTCCTCAGCAGCCTCCCAAGGGCCCTATCTCCGTGTGAAGACATTCCTAACTTCGGGTGACACGCAGTCCCCTCTCCACTGTGCCTCGGCCTTCCGAGTGGCCGCCTGTCACAACACCTGCAACCCGTAAGGTCCTCGCCTGCTCCTCTGTTGGCCCCCCACCCCCGCCCCAGGCCAGCCAGCATCTCTCCCTAGTGTCCCGCAAAACACGTGGGTGCCACGGAAATATTTATCCAACACACAGTGTACGCGCAGGCGTTAGCGGAAGCCAAAAGCGAAAGAGAGACACCTGCGGGAAGTCGTTCTCGCTGGAATTTAGGACACGCTTTCAGGAGTGACGCCTGGGAGCCTGGGACAAGTCAGGAGGGTGGTGACAGAGAGGGCGGGAGCAATCTTCGCTTTGAATATTAAAAAGATCAATCTACAATTTAAACGAGGGGAATACGTTTTTGTAAAAAGCCTCTTTCTATATAGCTCTCGGCCCTTAATTATGCGTCCCTGTCACTTAACTTCAGACACGGGACTCCTGGCTCCAATCAGACACCACGGGGACTTGGAGTATTAAAATGTTTCTAGGTGCCATCTCTAACCTACTGAACTGTCCCAGAAAGCAGGGTGTTTACACAGGAAGGAAAACGCATCACGTACGTTATCGATCAGCTGCTCAGAATATTCTCTCTCCTTCTTTTCCACGTCCGCCAGGGTGATGTACTCAGAATCCCCGGCACCCGGCATTTCCATGCTGGACAGTCGGAGCCGAAGTCCCTTTTCTAACTCCTCCAAGTCCTGGGGGAAAAAAGAAAAGAAAAAAAAAAACAAATAAAGAAAAAAATCCTACTTTTTTAAACGCTAGAAAAGCAATGCTTTCACTTTCCATCACATGATCATCAAATATATTTTAACCGTAATTAACCGTAATTCCACTCAAGGTTTGATGATGGAAATCTATTTTTCTCATTAAACACAGAAGCGCAAGAAAAATGGATTGGTTTCTTCTATATTCTGCGTCCCTTCCCACAAAAAAAATAAGCCATACTTAAAAAAAAAAAACAATGGAAGAGTATCTCTCAATCCTTAAGAAGTCCTGGAAAATTATATATTCAGAAACACCCTAAGCTTCTTGTACAGAAAACGA
>PVKZ01005909.1:0-43969 GCA_004027375.1 Macroglossus sobrinus | reverse complement strand
TCATCACTGTTCTTCCTCCTTATTTTCTAGACGGGGCCTAGAAAAAACTAGAACTTTCATCCTTGACTTGCAGACCGGTTAAGGAGACTCTCTTGTGCACAGACCCGTCCTCCTGGGATTTAACTCTGCCACGCCAGGCGATTTGTTTTGTTCGCCAGGCGATTTGTTTTGTTCGGCAAATAACCCGTCCTGACCCAATCTTCCCAACGTCTGAAGCCCTTTCATTGTCTAAAAGCATTCCCACATGATGACGTAATGCCGGAAGAAAAGACAAAGACCAGCAAAGACGGGGGTGGGGGGGGTGGGGGGGGGGAGGGGTGGGGGGTGGGGTGGTCCTCATGCATGCTGCCCCCGGAGAGGTGCCCCTCCCCCCTCCCCCTCCCCGGGGAGCACGGACAGCGGAACTGGCTCCGGAAGTGGGGGGCACTCACCGATGTAATCGTTGGACTTGCCGATGTCGTAGTCCCAGACTGAGATGTCCAGGGACTTCTTTGCCAGGTCGCTGTGTTTGATGTCATAGAAGAACTCCTGGAGGCAAGAGGGGAGGACCTGTGAGGGAGAGGGTCCCCACGGGCCAAGGGGACGCCCTGAAATGGCATGGGGGGGGCCGTCCTGCTCTCAACCTCTTCCCCAGGTCCAACAATTCCCTTTTAAACGAATATTCTGTATAACAAAGTCCCTCAAGCCCTGTCCTTTCTCTTTTCGGTGGCTTGCTGTTTGCAAATAGGAAGGCTGGTGATTTTGTTTGTTATTTGTTTGTTTTTAAGAGAGCTGGTTCTGGTCAAGTTTGCTTGCAGGCAGATAGCCATGAACTCAGACCTTCCATTCTGGTAACTTCTAAAGTAGGTCTTCCTCCGGCTCCATCATTTAGAGGTTAAAGGTAGTTGAGGAGACTGACACTGACATGAAGGGGAGCTGTTTATGTTTCTAGAGGATCCGGATTTTAAAATACATTTTCTGCTTAATTATAAAATCCACCCATGACCATTATTAACCAAGGAAGTCAACAACAACAAAACCCAAAACCTGTAATCTAACTGCCCAAGAAAACCCACTGTCAACATTTGGCAAGACCACACTGATGAATGTTCTAAAAAATATGAATATTAATTTGAATTTATGAAATAGTTGAGCATTATACTATGTGCAACATAATATGAATGTACTGTATTGTAGCTTTCTTTTTCCGTTTTATAACACATAATAAAAAAAATATATTTTAGCATGCCGGCAAATAGTTTTCGGCATTGGCATTTCTCGATGGCTTCATCTAACGGCTGTGTGGCTGGAATGCACCATCCCCTAATGCCTGACACCTGAGTATTTAGTTTGTTTGCAATTTTTCACAATCATCAGTGACAACCTGGCAGCTAAACCATGTGTACGTGATGTTTCATGTAGGATAAGTTTCGAGCATTGTTTTTCTGAGTTTGTAAAATTTTAAGAGAGAGCGGCATATACATGATGTGATGCCATTTGTGTATATATAATAAGAAAGCTGGTTACACACACGTGCACACACACACACACACACACACACACACACACACACATACATACATCTTGGAAATGGAGGCTGGGGAAGGAGGGAAATTTTGTCTGGATATCCTTTGCGACTGTTGGAATTTTCAAATATGTGACTGTATTACCCATTCCCGAAATAAATGGAATGGACACTTCTTAGGTCGAAGGCTTTGGAAGTGTCCGAGAGAATCCCCTGCAGGAGGGGAAGCGGCTGGCTTCCTGTCGCAGCGTCTGCCCTTCCCCGTGTGCTCGCCCCGTCGGTACCCACAGCTCACAGCATCCACGTGCCCGTCCGCTGGGAGACGTGGTGTCTGGTCTCGACTCACGTTTTGCCTGCTCTAGCCCAGCCGAATGTTGTTGCTAATGAGCTTATCGGCTATTTGGATTTCTTCCTCTGTGACTTGTTCAGACTCCAGGGGACAATGACTCAAAGTTCATGAGTCAGCATTGGGAAATCAGGGGTCCAGCTGACAAGGGGAACTGAGAGAACTCGAGGGTCTAAACTAACTGGCGAGTGATTGCCCTCGAGGCTCTGTTTATCTAAAATATTCCCCACCTATGTGCATAGGGGTATATGTTTAAAGAAAGAAACTTTGTGGCTTCCCTTTCCTACTTTGCAACATTTGGTAAAAACCGGCACTGGCTGACTCTGACCCGGAAGCAGATCATGATGTGCAGCTGATACTTCTGGACCCCTGCTGTCCGACAGGCTTGTCAACAGATGATTGAAACCCAGATGGACAGCATGCGATGGAGAGAGCGTCCAGCTTGGGAGCACAGAGGAAGCATATGCGGGGGTTAACACACTGAGTCTCAAGGGGATGACTTAGGACTTTGCCAGAGAAAAAAGGAGGGAGAGGGAGAGGAAGAGGGAGCAGTGGGCTGAGAGGTGTGCCGGGATCTGCCCAGATTTCAGTGTGACTTGGGGGGTGTGGGGGTGTGTGATGGGGCAGGGGTGGGGTATGAGTTCGAAAGGACTCGATTGTCGTGCTGGGAAGATAGGGAGTCATTGGTGGGTTATGTAAGCGAGGGGGTGACAGATTCAGGTTCCTGTTTTGGGAAGCTCATGCTTCATCGTGGAGGATGGGCCACGTGCAGGGAGATGACTCAAGAGTCTACTGCTATGGTCCAGGCGGGACGCGCCAGGGTCTGAGCCAAGGCAGGACCAGTGAGAACACAGACGAAGGGGCGCATTCGATAGGCATTTAGATGGTGGCTTAGCAAGACCCGAGTCACTGGATGGATGAGGGAGGGAGGGAGGGAGGTGAAGAGGGCAGTGCCAACCAAGTGGATGGTAAAGGGCGTCGCCATCTCTATTTTCTTGAATTTCAGTACGACTGACTATTAAAATTGATGATGATACTGGAGATGATTTAATTCAATCTCTCTTCAAACTCAGCTTTTTTCCTATGACACTCCTAATGTATAGGTTTTTGTCTTAGGCTTGATTCCCTCCAGTGACAAGGAACTCACTCTCTCTCCTTTAGACGATTCAAACTGACCTACCAGAGAACGCTTTTTCTTGGTGTGCGTGACAGCATTCTAGCAGCAAGTCTGTTCCTCTCTCTCACACAGGAAATATTCCAAAATGGGGCAGCCTTACCTCATTAAATTCGGGATTCAAGGTTTTCTTCTTAATTTGAGTCTTGTGTTTGGCCTTCTTTCCCATGTCTGGTTTCAGCCAGCTGAGAGGAGACATGAGAGGCAGTTACGAATGAAGTTGAAGGAAAAAGACAGCCCCCTGACGACCCCAAAGACTCCTTCCAGTGTCAGGAGAAGAGCCGATGAACAAAGCAGAAAGCGAACCAACATCAACAGTGACCAATGTGCATTAGAGTGTCTACTTGATGCCAGGCCTGGCACTGAGCATGTTAGCTGCACTAAATCCTCCACAAACCCGAGGTGGCAGAACTAAACCATTCATTTTACCTACAGGGGAACTGAGGGTCCACAAAGTCGAGACATGTACCTTCAGCTCACACCGCAGGACTGAACCCAGCTGTCACCTCTGAAGTCTGTGTTTGTAGCCGGTCTCTTTTCCCAGTGGAGTGAACTGAGAGGCCTGGATGGCAGTACCTGGCATTTTACCATCCATCACCCCTAGGTCGACACCCAGCTCCTGGAGAGATGTCATGTGTGTGTGTGGACAGAAGGGATAAACTGCAAATTACTGTCTAATTACTGTCACTCCTTTGTCCAAAACTATTTAGTGGCCTTCCTTTGTCCTAGGGATAAAGTTCCAAATCCTTGATGTAGTGTTCAGAGCCTGAGGGGTTGGGTCCCTGCTCCAGCCTGGCTGAATCTCATGCCATGCTCTTCACCCCACTTCCCACGTGCTCTCCTTCCTACCCCAGGGCCTTTGCACATCCTGTTTCCTCTGTCTAGAAGGCTCCTCCCTGGTGTAGGCATGATGGCTGGCGCACAGTAAGTGCTCAATCAATATTTTCTGGGCAAATAAATAAAACGGGCTAAAAACTACTAAGAGCTGTGGCATTTGGGTTCTGATTCAAGCTGTCACTAGCCACGCAGCTTTGAACCTGAGTGTAACTTCCGCGTGCCTCAGTTTCCTAATCGTTAGAGAGGGCAAACATTGCTTTCTCATTCACAAAACTGTGTTTGAGGATAATTTTCCAGAAGAGACTCAAATGGGGGAACTAAAAAGTGCCAAGTACTGAACAACAACAACAAAAAAAGGTGGAGGGAGGTACAATTCTGACTTCAGAAATCTTTATTTGACCTTACGCTGGTTCACGGCCTCCTGTCTCTATTCCTCGCTGGCCCCCAGGACAGCTGTTTCGGGGGTGACCACAGCAACTCCACTTCTTCTAGAGGGACTGGGTGGATGAGAGAAGGCATGGTGGGGAGAATTACTGAAGAGAACCAATTTGGATGTGGCTGGGATTTAACGGAGCATAGGACAGCAGCCTACGAATTCATTTTGCTATTGGCCCATATGAACAAATAAAACCAAACTCCTTCTAGAAATTAAATTCATCTCTGACATGTGTATTTCTTTTGTTAACTTAATCCCCATTAAAAGGAAATCTGGAGTAAAGCCCGCACTGGCCTGAATTTTAGCCAAGGGCTTAAGGGAAGTATTCTTTTTCCATTACCAGAGGCAGTGGGTTCGAGGGAGGGTCTTCCAGGCTGGAGAGGAGAACATTAATAAGTACCCCCCGCCACAAGTAAGAATAGCGATGGTAGTTCTCTGTAACCATAACGACGGGCTTTTATTGAGCACTTACTGTATATTGGCCCCCACAAAAATGCACCTCTCAGATCTCCATCAGCAGGGGGTAAAACTGACCAGTGAGCTGCTGGGCTGGGTCCCACTGCTCTGCTCTCACATGGTCTTGTTTGCCACAGCTGCTCTCGGCCAGTACCTGAGCCAGCGGGGACCCTAGGCAGCCCCGCCTCTTGAAGATGCTGGGTTCCTTTGATACTCAAGGACTTCGCACTCAAGGACTCCCCATCGTCCTGGCTGAAACTTCCTCGGCACTGCACTGCGGTCTAAGACCTTTCCTGCCCGCTTCCCCTCTCCTGCACAGGGAGCGGGCCTCAGGAGTTAGGTCTATTGTCGCTACAGCCCTCCAGCTCCCTCTCAATCTTCAGAGGCATTTTCCCCAACCAATCTCTTGCACATTTCATCCTGTCTCGGTTCCTGCTTCTTGGGAGACGAGACCTAAGGCACCCTACTATCGTCCCATTTTACAGATGAGGACACAGAGGCCCAGAGATATTACGGCACGGTCCCAAGGTCACACACCTAGAGAATACTGAAGACTGCTGGATCTGGGATTCGACCCGGGCAGTGGGGATGCAGAGCTCAGGGTCTCGACCGTGTATCCATGGAAACGCACGCTTTGTTGCCACAAGGCAAGGCAGAATTCTAGTGAAAGTGGCTAAATACTTCTGGACCAGGCACAATTCTAATTGCTCTCTCTATGTTATCTCCTTTGGCTTTGGGCTCCCTCTTGGAGATAAGCGGAAGTATTGTCTTCGTGGTACCAGTGAAGGATCTGAGGCTCAGAGAGGGTTAATAACGTGCTTGCAGGCACACAGGAGAGCCGCTGGCAGAGATGGGAGCTGAATGAGAATGTGCTCACTCGGGGGACCTCCAGGCACAGGGTGCGCACGTAACCAAGGCCCCCGCTGCTGTGCTGGGAAATCCAGACCATGTCTGCGCCAAGGTCACGCTCCCAGCTGACAACTGTGTGTGGTGGGGACGCTACGGCTGATTTTGGCCTAAGGACTCCCCGACAGCCTTGCTGAGCTGGTGTCTAGGATGCTTCCACTCACCTTTCCCACCCCCATGCCCCCGCTCCCCACATGGGCATTTCCCCTAATGAACTCCTCATCCCATCACGGCATCGTCTCAGAGGGTCCTGGCTAGCACAGATGATACAGGCTCCCCTACACCCCGTGAGCGAGATTCCTGGAATAACCCCCAAAGTCTAAGGTCTTCTCTTTGAGCATCTCCAGACTGAATCTGAACGAAGCCAGATGGCTTCTCTGCTGGTGGGGCTCTGAACGGCTGGAGGGGTATGTCGTCGATTCTAGGGGGCTTCAAATGGGTGTGGCCTTGCCTGCTACTCCTCTCCCACAAAAGGGGACAGAGCCACGAAAATTCTCATATGGGCGAGTGACACGCCAGTCTAACTGCCTGCGACTCCCGCCTCCCATTCCAGCCAGTTCTGGTCATCTGTCTCTCTGTGGGAACCTTGGGCAGGTTCGTTTCCCTTTCTGGGCCTCAGTGTATGATGACCTTGGGGAATCTTTGTGGTCCCCCGCTTTGCAAGGATCTAGGATCCCTTCTGGAGCCCATTCAGGGTCCCAAGTCATGGACTCACAGCTTGACAAAGGGATCTGAGTAGCCATTGGCGTCCATGGCGGCCAGGTGCACGCAGCGGATGATGCCCACGATGAGGCCGCCCTGCTGTGTGCTGTACATGAGGGACACCAGGATCTTGCCGCGTTCCTCTATGTCCCCAATGCGCTCCACCTGCTGCAGTAAAAGAAGAGGCCATGTGGGCCCAGGAAGGGAAGGGGGCCAGGCAACGCAGATGGGATCATCAGGGAAGAGCCTGTGAAAAGCAAGACGACCTCGGCCCCTGCCTGTGCAGTCAGCACCACGGACAGCAGACTCCCCAGCCTCCAGGGAGGGGTGACCGGTAATAGCCCAGTCCAAGGCACACAGGGCCAGTGGTTTTACTCTTAAGACACAGGCTGAGCTCTGACTCTGGTCA
Source organism: Macroglossus sobrinus (assembly GCA_004027375.1). Classification (NCBI taxonomy): domain Eukaryota; kingdom Metazoa; phylum Chordata; class Mammalia; order Chiroptera; family Pteropodidae; genus Macroglossus; species Macroglossus sobrinus. The sequence continues at coordinate 37,199 of PVKZ01005909.1, read as the reverse complement.
TAGGTTGAGCTTGACCTTAGACACTAACTGACCCAGCTCTGACCCAGGACTGAGCCTTGACCCTGGTCCCAGCCCAATCCCCTAACTCTGAGCTCAGACCTGCCTAGCCTAACCATTCTTCGCATAAATGTAGTCCTTGGGGGGGTCACACAGAGACCTGGACCGAAAGCTTGGACATGTAGCCCAAGCCCAGCCTGGGCCAGACACACAGCTCAAAGAGCCTCGCCCGCATCCCTGTGGACACGGTCCTAGAGCAGAGCCACTGCCGGATTCCGCCAGCAAGGCCAAGGAACTCAGGGGTGTTCGGGTTGTGACAGGATGGGGCTCCAGGTGTGAAGAGCATCCGCCTGGTCTCCTGTCCCTGACACCCTGGACAAAGGCAGCTCTCAAGTGAACCGACAGGCAGGTGGTTTGGGGAGAAAGAGTAGGGATGGGGATGGGCCTGGGGTATTCTGGACCCCGACTGCAGCTTCCAAACCCACGCAGTGCTCACCTCCTCCTCATACAGGGCCATGCCTCGGGCGGACCCGGTGGTCCCCGCACGCTTCATCTGAGGGGGAAACGGAAAGAGAACATTGTCTTAGCAGCTCGTCTCCCTGCGCAGGAAGTGCAAGAAGCCCCTCCCCACTTCGTGAGCATCCAGAGCCCCAGGGGCAGGCTCCCCAGGCTTCTGTGGCTCCCCAGGCTTTCCCCGCTTCAGCTGAAATTTATATAATGCTAACCATTTGAAAGATCATGTTAATGCACACAACCTATGAGATAGGCTGTATTACTCTCCCCATTTTACAGACGGAGACTCTGAGGTCAGAGTTGTTAAGCCACTTGTCCAAGGTCACACAGCCAATAAGCAGCAGAGCATGCCCCATAAAGCAAGGTAGGCTTTGCTCTTCCCTGGTTGAAGGGTTAAAGGGGTCTTGGGGTCTGGCTGCCAGATACTTCCTCCCTCGGGGGTCCTGAGTTCCTTCTGTGGGATTCTAAGGCTCTGGGGGCACAAACGTAAAACTGATGATTAAATACAATCTCTCTGCTTTAGAGAAGAGGATGGCTGAGGTCAACAGGGGAGGAGAGAGTGCTTTGTGGTCCCTGTCCTTGGTGGGGCGCATGGCGGGTGGGGAGGGGATGGTGGGAGGGCTAAGCGCAAAGAGCAAAAGACGATGATGAGCAGAGTTCTGTGGCCCCTGCAGGCCTCTGATGTCCTGCCAGCTCTGTGCCTCTGAGGCTGGCTGCGTCCATCACAGAAACATGGGCAGGCCCAGGAGCTGATGACCCAGGCGGACGCCTGGCCACTGTCCCGACCAACTGGACTCACTGAGTGAGGGAAGGAAGAGGAAGCCTAAGGAAACAGCTGTTACCGGGGAAAAACCTAGAAAAAAAACATTCCACTCCTCGCGGTTGTCGTCAGTGGTTTATCCGGAGCCTGGCCTTCGGGGTGAATTCTTCCCTGCAGTTTTCCTTGTGTCTTATTCTTTCGCCTGTGCTAGACAAATACGGTGTGGCACACGGATACTCCCTCCTCGGGCTGGCCATCTGGTGGGAGGATGCTGCAGGATTCCCCCTCCCGCCCGCCATGGCTTCCCCGTGGGGAGCTGGCCCACTGCCCAAAGGGAGCAGGCATGCCGGGGGTTGCAGGAGCGCTGGGCTCTGGCCGGCACCCGGGAGCATAGCCACTGACTCGCGGTGTGACCTTGGCAACTTGCTCCCCTCTCTGGGCTCAAGGAGTCCATATGCAAAAAAAAAAAAAAAAAAGAGCAAGTTGGGATATTTCTAAATATACAGGTGGCTGGGTCCTGGCCTACCTCACTAAGTCAGAATCTCCAGGGAGATACCTCAAATCTTAGTTTGTAAAGCTCTGGTTTTGAAATCTCCAGTTGATTTTGAGGTGTAGCCCAACTGGAGAACCTCGATTTGGTTCTTGCTCTTTCTCAAGAGGCAAGTATCACACCTAACGATACCTGTTCTAATGCTTTATACGTACTCTCACATGAATCCTTAAAAGACCCTATGAGACTGGTATGCTATCGTCCCATTTCACAGATGGGAAAACAAGGCCCAGAGAGGTTAAGCTATTTGGCCCAGGTTATACAAGTGGCACAGCTAGGATTCAAACCCAGGGATTCTGGCTCTGGAGCTGGTGTTCTTAAACACTGTGCTCTCCTGCTCATCCGTGTGGTGCTTTATAACTCCACGACTGACAGGTGAGTAAGGCAACATTATCCCTATAGTAACAATAGCTAAGAATTTATGAACGCTTATTATATCCTCGGTTCTGTTTTGATTATGTCTCTCATAAACCATCCCAGGAGGCAGGTACTGTTATAACGCCCATTTACAGACAAGAAAAACTGAGGCTCGAAATAGCTCCGACCCTTAGCCAAGACCAGGGAGCAGGTGAGTGGCAGAACTGGGCTTTGAACCCAGGCAGGCCCCATGGCCACACCACACTGCCTCTCCCAGTTCTACCAAAGTGGACGCTGTCATTCAGAGAAGTGATGCCGGCACAGGGCTGGTAACAGGCACTGCCAGGATGTGACCCCGATGCTCTGTCCCAAAATGTTCACCCTCCTCTCAACAGCTGCCCCAGCCCCTCTATTGTCCAGCACCCCGAAGATCTGTTCCCCGCTTTTGCAGGCCCAGAGGAAGGCAGCGTCCCCAAACTTTCCTCCCCCATCAAACCCTTGGGAAAAGGCACTCACTGGGATCACCCGCTCGAGACAGATATTGAAGTTCTTCTTCTGGTTCGGCTTCAGTTTCTTGAGTGAGAATCTGGTCTCCCCGATAAACTCGTTATGGCCAAATTTGTCCTCATCGCAGACGGAGATCCTGCAGCCCACAGGAGAGGTGGGGAGAGAAGAAAGCACACATACGAGCTCCTACTATGTGCCAAGAGCTGCCTGCAATGGATGCTGGTGAGCGATGTGCATAAGAACATTTCAATTCCCTATTTATTGAGCCCTGGGCCAGGTACCTCTTTTTCTTCTTTATAAAAGTGGTATAACTTACAAGCAGTATGTGCATGGATCTTTAATAGCTTGTTGAATTTTTCCACATGCACACACCCATGTAACCACCATCTAGATCCATATATAGAACATTCCAGCTTCCGGAACACCTTCGGGATCCTTTCTAGTCACTACTTCCTTCAAAGACAAGTAAGTGCTGTCTTTGACTTCCGGCCCCACGGATTCGTTGTCCCGTTTTGGACCTTCATGTACATAGAGTCACATGGCTTCTTTCGCTCAACATTATATCTGTGAGATTCATCTGTAGTGTATGGAAACTTGTCCTTTTCACTGCTGTCTAATATTCCACTGTGTAAATATGCCATGATAAGCCTGCTGCTGATGGGCACTTGGTTTTGAGCCAGCATGAATAAAGCTGCCATGGAACATCCACGTTCATATCTTCTTCATATGCACATGTATGTACAGCTGACCCTTGAACAGCACGGGTTAGGGACGCCAGCCCAGCACGGAGCTGAAAATCCACAGATAACTTTGACTCCCCAAAGCATCAACAGTCTGCTGTTGACTGGAAGCCTTACTGCTAACGTAAACAGTTGATTAATATGTTTGGTATGTTTTATGCATTATATACTGGGCTCTTACAACAAAGGAAGCTAGAGAAAAGAATGCTAATTTTCTTAAGAAAATTATGAGAAAGAGAAAATATATTTACAGTATTTATTGAAAACAATCCACTCATAAGTGGACCCGCAGCGTTCAAAGCCCGGGTTGTTCAAGGGTCAAGTGCACTTCTGTTGGATGTCTTCCTAGGAGTAGAATTGTTGAGTCATGGGCTTCACCTCAGTTTAGCTTCAATGGAAACTTCTAAACAGGGAGCATGTCCACCGAGCATCCTCCCAGCAGCAGAAATGCAGCTTCCGGTGGTTCTTCATCGTCTCCAACTTTTGTTTCATCGGTCCTTAACTTTGGCCTTTCCGAGTGGGCCACGGTATCTCGCTGTGCTTTTAATGTATACTCCCTCAATCGTTCATGAGGTTGAGCCCCGTTTTCAAGTGCTTCACGGCCATCTGACTTCTCATTTAATTTTTTTTTCTCCCACCAAACGTCCAAGTTTCCCACTTTAGAGAGGAGACTGGGGCCCAGAGAGGTCGAATCATTTCTCCCTACTAAGTGACAGCACGGGGATCTGAGTTCGGCTCTCTCTGAACCCTACGATGCTATCTTGTCTTCTGTTTTCTACTCTGCAAAGCACCGATTTGAACAGAGGCACAGAAAGGGTGGGTGAGTCAGGAGAAAGATCCCGTAGGAGGCCAAAAGGACCAGTCAAGGTCACTGATAATTCATCCTGACATGTACTAAGGCGCAGAAAGGACTTGTCCCCCCAAAGCTTGGGAGGCAGTATGGAGGATGGGCAGGGACTAATGGCACCTCGTTCCTTGGCCTTCGGCATTGGTTGAGCAATGTTCGAAGTTCTGAGGGGCCAGAACAGCCTCTGGGCTGAGCCCCACTGCGCATGACTGGAGAAAGACGTGGCCTCAGCTGGTGGGGTACAATCAACACCATCTGTTTGCAGGGCAATATGTGTGTGTGTGTGTGTGTGTGTGTGTGTGGGGCCAAAGACTTAAAAATGATCACCATTTCTGACCCAGTAATGCCACTTCTAAGAATTGATCTCAGATATAAGAAGTGCCAGAAATATTTAACTACAAAGGTATTGATCCCAGTATTGTTTATAACTGTGGAAGAGCAGAAATAACAAACATGTTCTATAATAGGGGACTACTTAAAAAAATTATAGAATAAACATAAAGATGTAACAGTATACATAGAAAATCACGTTGGAATTACTCATCGGGGAAATGCAAAACCACAATGCAACACCACTGCATAACCACCAGAAAACCGAAATGAAAAAGTGATGATAAGACTGTGGAGGAACCGGAACTCTCATATATTGCTGGTAGGCGTGTAAATGAGTATAATCTCTATGGAAAACTGGAGGTCTTTATTAAGGCTGAACATATGCACCCACTATGACACAGCCCTTATATTCCTAGATATATATGCAAGAGAAATGCATACACCTGTGCACCAAGAAACAGCTACTAAAATGTTCCTAGCAGCCCTAAGAGCCCCCAACTGAAAACCAACCAAATGCCCATTAATAGTGGAATGGATAAACAAAATTGTGATATATTCACAGAATGGAATACTACATAGCTATGAAAATGAAAGATCTATAACGACACACAACCACGTGGATGAATATTACAAATAAAATATTAAGTGAAAGAAGACACAAAAGAGTTGTGTTATATGATTTCATTTCGTTTCTATAACATACAGAACTAGACTAAATTAATTTGTCCTGTTAGAAGTCAGGATAGTGAATCTCCTGGTTGGGTGGGGGGGTGTTGCTTACTGGAGGGAGAGCAATAGAGGGTCTTCTGTGGTATGGGACTGTTTTGTTCTCTGATCCCAGTGCATTCACTTTGGGAAAATGCATCAATCTTTTTGTGTGTGCACTTTTCTAAACGAATGCTACACTGCAATAAAAACGTTTACTTAAAGTAATCTTGTAACCGGTGGGAATATGGTTGGAACAGCCAACCTGGAAAGCAGTTTGTATAACTTGTAAAATTAAAAAAAACACACACAACACACATCCCACGTTCCAGCAAGTATCCCTCCTTGGTTTCTCTCCTCAGGAGACATACACATGAACACGAGGAAGCAAGAAGGATGCTCATTGCAACTCTGTAATAGGGAAAAGCTGGCAACAAGCTAAATATCTATCCACAGGGAACTGGCTGGAGAAGCTGATAAACATTTATGGAAAATTTTAAACCATGCCAAACAATACCACGGATTGCTTACAGATATGCAATTATGTAGCTGCAGTACAAGGCGTGCTTGGGAATGGTACCCATTAAATTCAGGTGGTGTTTAGCCTTGGGGAGGGAAGGATAAGACAAAGATGGAGTATACAAGAGGAGCTTCAACTTGCATCTGTAGTGCTTTATTTCTTAAGAAAAAAAAAAAGAGCTGAAGCACCTATAGCCAAATATTAAGATGTTTTAAAAGACTGAGTACTGGGTTCATGAATTTAAAAAAATTACATTCTATACTTTTCTATATATTTAGAATATTTAATAATGAAATATTTCTAAAAAAATCTATGATCACTTCATTCTGTGGAATACTCTGAAGCAGTTAAAAAATGAGGTAGATGGAAATGTCTTCTCATGGCTATGACTCCAAGATACATCGTTGAGAAAAAAGGCAAGTTCCACATCTATACAGCATGATAACTCTCCGTGTCCAAACACACACACGCTCAGGGAAGGAGGCAGCAGACCCAGGCTGTGGGAGGAGGCTAACGTGTAAAAGGGACTTTGCCTACTCCATAATGTTTTACAAGAAGAACATTATTTATGTGTTACTTCTATAATTAAAAATGCAATTCCAGACAACATTGTAGAAGACTATGACATGGTATCGGCGTATTATTAAGTGAGACAGGCTAATTAATAGGATGGTCCATTTTTACAGACATTCAATTCTATAAGAAACTTGCACACACACACACACCACACACACACACACACACACACACACACACACACACACACACACACACACACACACACACACAATCCGATGTCCAGACACCAAGATGTTAATCTGTATGTAACAAAGAAACCGCTACGCAGAGATGTTTTAAACAGTGGCCCCGGGCTGGGACCCGCCCAGCCACAGCGGCCTCGGGCCCCGCCCCGCAGGTACCTGAGGGTCTTCCTCTGCATGTCCTCGTCTGTGATGCCGTGGTAGACGAGCGTCTCGTTCCAGATGGGGTTCCGCGTGTTCCTCAGGGTTTTTGTCCGAAGCTTGTTGGACTAGAGCCCAGAGAGACCGGCAGAGAGGCAGCTGCCTCAGTGGGAGCCAGCCCTGCAGCCCCGTCCCTTGGGCTGATTTGGGGTAGGGGTGACTTAGGAGACACCCCCTAACCACCACCCCGGAGTGTCCGGGGACTCAGTTGCTCTCAAATGCATATCTCAGGGAGTGGCAGGGGTGCTGTCCTCTAGGTGATGGCTACAGCCACCACCAACCCTCCGTGCACTGGGCACTCTCCTTGAACTTTCCATTAAGATTAGAAAGTAGAGACATCTTTCTTTGAGAAAAAAAAATATTTTATAGATCAGAGAGGCAGAAATGAGAGTTGCCCTGTCCCAGTCAGTGAAGAAACACTTTGTGAGGATGTTGAGACAGTTCCTACTGTTTTCTTAGATAGCATCCTCCATGCTTGAAGTTTCCTAGAGGGGACCAAGTTTTTCATGTTACTCTAAGAGGTCACCAGAAGAGGTGGCCTGGTGACAGGTCTAATTCACACTAACATGTAAATGACTCACTGGATTCTCTGGGAGTCTCAAGGACTCCCATGGCTAGGCGAAGGGCTGTTTCTCCTTCATCCAAACAAAGAGGGGATGGGTGTTGACGTGTGTCTGTGTGTGTATGTGTCTCCTCATTCGTCTCATGAGGCATTTGATACTTGCAGAGATTTTTAACAGGCATTTTCCCACGATCATGGAACCGAGTGTACTGTCACCCTTGTATTGAGGACATCCATGTCAAATGAACTACATGAAGCAAATACATCAAACCCAAGAAGGCACACTTTCCAGCCGTGTGCCCTGAGGGGGTCAGTCTAAAGCGGGGAGAACTAACCCCACTTTCCTTCCCCAGAGCAAAATAACGATCAGCAGCTGAGCTGGACGAGGAGAGGAGTGGTGGGTGGGGGCACCTTCTCTCTCAGTGAGAGAACATCATTATCTCAGGGGCTTAGCCCTGAAATCTGGAGAGAGTTCTTCATTTCTACCACGAGAGGAGTGGTATTTGGTTGAGGCTTAAAATAGGAGGGGGTGGGGGACCGCGGCCAGCACCGCGGAGCTGCTGGAGGTGCTCGAGCAGCTGAAGGGCATTCTGGGGGCATCTGCTTCTCTCCTGGCCTTTGGCAGCTCCCAACCCCAGGTTCCTGGGTTGGAGAAAGGGGCGGAGCCCTGCCCCTTGAAGGACAATGACCTCTGGGCACCCCTCACCCCTTGCAAGGCCTTCGCCGCTCAGGGAGGAGAGGGGCTGGGGGCAGACAGGGCTACTTAGGCCCTGAGCTGGGAACCCTGGGTGCCCGCCAGGGCCTACGGGCCCAGCTTGCAGAGAGGACCAGGACATATGGTACCTTGCTGGCTCCCGGCAGGAGGTGCAGCTTAACGTAGGGATCGGCCAGGCCGTTGGAGTCCATGGGCTTCAGGCCCTGGAAGAGAAAAGGCAACGGTGTGGGCACCGTTGGGGGGGGGGCGGGCGCCCAGCTGTCACGGGCATCGGGCACGGCCTCTGGCATCGGTCCCCACCATCGGTTTACCCGGCACGCTTCCTCTTCCAGAGAGAGAGAGAGAGAAGGGACCTGGAGCATCATGGGAAGAGCTGAGGAACCAGGAGGATGGGGTTTAAAACCTGGTCATGCCATGGCCTGGCTGTGCGGCCCGGGGCAGGTTTCTGAACCCCTCTGAGCCTCGTTTCCCTCACCCGTCAGCGGGGGCGAGAACAGCACCTGCTTTGTGGAGTGGTGAGACTTACAGACGATTTCACCTGCAAAGTGCCTGGCACGCACGTAGGAAGTGCTCATCCAGGCTGGATCGCCACCCTTCGGGTGGGAGAAGGTCCCAGAACAGGACGGGTGGGAATGAGGAGACGCTGCGGGAAGGGGGCCTGATTCTGACCCCGGTCCCGGCTTTCCCGTTCGTGGGACAGTCTCCGCCTGGGCCCCCTCACAGGACAGGACCGGGACGAGGCTCGAATGAGACACTGCGGGGAGGGGAGTTTTCTGGGGTAGGGATTGAGGTGGGCTTCTTACGACGACCAGCTCTAAGATTCCAGGGGCTCGGTCTCACTCTGTCCTTCCCCCGATGTCCGGGCTGGCACAGGTGTCCCGCCTCTGGGCTCCCACTGTCCCCTCTCACAGCACTAATCCCAAATCCCATGGACTGTGTCCCATGATCTCCTCGGACCTCGGTTTCCTCGTCTGTTCCGTGGGGCTAATTGCAGCCGCCCCTGCCTCACAGGGTTCTTGGAGGATTAAGTGAAGGCCGAGCTCTGGGCCTGGCACAAGCACGTGTGAACAGTTTTCACTACTACTCGCTGGGGAGTGGATACCACGGAATGGGATGCCAAGGGGAAAGCTGGCAACGTTGCCTAGGATTTGAGCTGGACTGTACTGGTTCAAATCCCAGCTCCTCCACTTCCTGGCTGTGTGATCTGGGCAAGTCCCTTTAAAAAAAAAAAATCTCTCTGTGCCTCAGTTTCCCCATCTGTGAAACGGGAATGACGCTAGAACCTTCCTCATCAGTTGTTGTGAAGATTACATGGTACAAGATAATCCATAGAAAGCTGTCGAGGGTGTATGCAGCTCCTGCCTCAAGGGGGCGGTAGTGGTATGGCTCTCCCCGATTTCTGAAGCCAGAAGAGAAGACTGAGTGAGTGTTTGGTTAAGGACCTGGAGCTACAGAGTGTCACATCTGGACTCTTCCGGCTCTATCCCTTACCAGCTGCGTGACCTCAGGCTTTAACTTTCTGAGCCTCGGTTTCCCCACCCGTACAGTGGAGGGGCTCATGATGACTCCTACCTCAGAGGTTCACACGAAGATGGTCGCACGAGATGATGCGTGCCCTGACCTCACGGAGGGGGCTGAACACACCTGAGTGCCTGCCGCAGGGACTGACGCATAACAGGTGCTCCATAAATGCTCAATTAAAGTTATTCACTACTACAGCAAGGCAACAGGCAGAGCTGGGGACCGTCCCGGGCAAACGGGAACACGCAAGCCAGCTTATGCTGAATGCTCAGAGCCATCTCTCTGGGAGAGGCTCTGTTATGAGCCCCAGTTTATCAATGGGCACGCTGAGGCCCAGAGAGGGTAAGTAACTTTCCCCAAATCACACAGCTGGGAAGCTGCCAAGTTGGGATTTGAACTCAGGAAGTCTGGATCCTGAGCCTTGCTTGTTCTACGTGCACCAGACCTGGGGCGGGGTGGGGGGTGGGGGGAGAAAATCTTAGTAAGTGACTTTCTGGGATTTGCACGGATGTCACCCAGCATTCATTCCTTGGGGTCCAGAATGAAGTTGGTTCACGACCCCGGAGGCTGCAGTGTGGGAATGCTCTTTCATCCTGGTTTGCCTTTCCCACCCCCGACCCCAGAGCCTGCATTAGTGCCCTTGTGTGTGCAACGATGGGCCGACTCGGGCTGCTGCTCCAGCTTGACAGCCACGTCAGCCAAAGGAGCCGTTCCACGGCCATGTCAGTCGTCACATCGGGCTGTCACTGCTCCCCCGCGTGGCACTTCTGTGATCCCTTCCAGGAAGGCCGTGGCTGAGCCAGCAGATCTCAGCTCTAGCCTTGAAGCCAGCTCCTGGGAAGTGGCTGCAGTTAGGGAAACCCCTCTGGGGACCCTGGAGGAGGTTCTCCCCACAAAGTTACTGGCCGTGGCTAATTCCCACCCTTTTCTCATCACCGTCACTGTCACAGAGAGACAAGGCAATGACGGGTGACAGGTCTGGTGACCCATGCCTTCCCTGAGTCCCATAGGAATGCCCGAACAGCCTGAGCGGTCCCCAGCTTGGCCCCCCTCACCCACCTTGGCCTTTATGATGGTGCAGTTCAGGGAGCTGTTCTCCTGGTCGTAGAGAAGGCTGAACTCCAGGGCACCCAGAGTGGCTGCAGTGGAAAGAGGCAGGAAGCAAGAGAACAGTCATTCAGTCATTCGACAAACATTTCCCGAGCATTGGCTGTGTGCCCCATCTGGGCCTGGCACTGCGTCTCCAGAGGACAGGAGACACTCAGTCCCTGCTCTGGACACCTCATCCTGCTAGACCCTCAGCACGGCTGTGATCAGTTAATAAGCTGTGCAACACCTAGTTACTGACTTCCTGTCCTGCTAGCCTGAGAACCCTGGGAGGGTGAGGGCTGTGCCTGTCTTGTCCACTGCTGTGTCTCCACTGGACACAGTTGGTGGCTCACTCACTTACTGGAGGAGTGAATGAGCCTTAATGTTTGCTGTTGCCTCAGCCTGTAACGCTCTCCCTCTAGATCCTCACGTGGCTGGGGCCTTCTCATTGTCCACATCTCGGCTTGAATGTCACCTCCTTATAGAAGCCCTCCTTGATCACTCCATCTAAAGCAGCCTCCCTCAGTCCTTCGCCCTATTTTTCTTCCTTCACGGTCCTCTATCTCTGTTTGAAGTGGACTCATTAGTATATTTCTTGCCACTAGGACATTAGTTTCTATTAGATCAGCCATCTTATCTTTTTTTTTTTTTTTTTTTGTCATGGGTAGCCCTAGTACCTAGAACAGCTGGGAGCAGCTAGTAGGTGCTCAATAAATTCTTGTCAAGCATAGAGAGGAGTTACGTGAGGTGTGTAGCGTTAATACAGAGACGGGCTTGTTGCAAGCCACTGGGGATAGCTCATGACAGACAGACACGGGCTGGGAGGGATCAGCTGTGCTTGGCAGTCCAGTGAAGGGACACATACGGCAGATATAAAAGCTGCTATAGTGGCTGCTGGTCCAGGTGAGGACCAGGACACAGAAAGGCAGACAGGTGGGGCAGACAAGGCATATTTCCAGAGCAGAAACGGCCTGTGGCTGGAGGAGTGGGGGTGGACCACCTGACTCCTGTCCCCCGAGACTGCAGACCTATGACCTCTGGGAGAGCCTGGGGACAGCGGGAACAGCTGATCCATCACCCAGGTCTGGCCTCTGATCTGCTACAGCACTGCACTGACTGCGAGCACCGCCCCCCGGCTGCTGGCGGGATCGCGGACAAGGTCTCCACCTGTGGGAGCCACGGTCTCTCTGTCTGTGAACAGAAGCAGGGACAGTGGCTACGCCCAGGCTCCCTGGAAAGATCACACGAGCGTATGCACGTAACACGCTCAGAAAACTGCCTGGCACAAAAGAAGTGCTCACCAAACGTTGTGCGTCGATCACCTCTGATGTGCGTGTCACACAACAGTAACTCCTCACGTGTGTTTGGCACATTATAGGATAACCACTTCCGGTTTTACCAAGCACTTTCCCAGATGAGGCCTCAGTTTACCCTCCCCTCAGACCCCACATGGGAGGCTGTATTCATTTACAATGAGTAGTGACATGATGGGCTAGAGCCGGGCCACTAATTATGGTCCTTGGTCCACTTCATCTGAGCGGGTTCAGTCTCTCCACATGATGGGAGGGGGACTCTTGGGATATCCCCCGAGTCCTGCACCATGCGTCACGTCCAGATGCCTGTCCATCCACACCCTCTTCCAGCTCACAAAAGCCATCCCAGCTCTCCCCTGCTGCTCTGCTCCAGCCACACTCGGGAGGAGTGCCACTGAAGTGTGTGTGTGTGTGTGTGTGTGTGTGTGCGTGCGCGCGTACCCCTAGGACTCGGGGTCTGAGTGGCAGAGGCACAGAGCAGACACTTTATAAATCACTGAATAGATGGATGCAAGAGAGAACATCCAGGAAAATTAAAATCACGGTTAAAAGTTACTTTCAGAAGACATTGCAGTGTTTGGGAAACTAGGAAAATGCACATTTATTTGCACCTAGAAGGAGAACTGCTGGGTGACGTGATAATTCTCTGTTGGACTTGTGCAGGAACTGCGAAACTGGACATGAACGTCGTTGCCTTGTACTCTTTAAAATGATATGAATAACTTTGATGTTATGTGTATTTTGCTACAATAAAAAATACAGATATATAGCACCTATTCTTTGGAAAGCGGATGTCATTTTGTGAATTCAGAACACGAATTTGTTTGTATTTTTGTAACTTGGTCAGTGTGTTTCTTATGCTTGGCATGCTGGGGGCTGGGCGGGGTGTATGGGGCTATCCCTGGAGTCATCCTGTTTCTTTGGGGCAACCCTGAAGGGACTTTTCACAGACACCCCTCTGTTAAGTGCCACCTACTTGCTTCATCCGAATCGTAGCTGTTGGCTTCTTCCTCGTCCTCCTCCGGGGGTGGGGGTTGGCGGGCAGGGGCCGTGGCAGGCTGAGGGGCAGCAGCAGACACTTGGGAATAGGGGCCTGGTGGGTGGGCTGCTCGGTCCTCCCTGGTTCTGACTCCCCCCATTCTCTCCTCCCGGGGTGGGGCAGTAGCCCCTACATAGCCGGAGTCGCTGGGAGCCGCCTCTGCAGGGGAGACAAAGAGAGGATGCGAAGGAGGCAGCTGAGTCCCAGTGTCAAAACCACAGCAGCGACAGCTCCACCGCGAGTGAGGAGCACCTACTGTGTGCCAGGTGCTTGGCGAGCCCGACCCCAGGCTCACCCGCAGCCCTGAGGCTCAGAATCATCACCTCCCGTTCACAGGGGAAGCCGCATCATGCCCTTTGCTGGTTCTCAGAATGTCACTTTTGTGACAAAGCCACCCAGGGAAGACAGCAAAAATGCAGGTTCCTGGGCCCCACCCTGGAACAGTAGGCTGTGCAGTGGGGCCTTGGAATCTGTGTTTTATGACAAGGCCTATGAGCTGATTCAGATGCAGGAGAAACAGACCTCGCAGGGGTCCTAATCAGTGGTGTGGGCCCTGGAGTCCGGGTCTGAATCGCTGCTGTGTGACCTAGGACAAGTCGCTTAGTGTCTCTGAGCCTCGGTTTCCTCATCTGTCAAATGGGAATTAGAATAGCTGATGGCGTTCTAAACAGTAGTAGCTATTATTTTTAAAATTATATAATGTACGTGCAATACTTAAAACCGTGCCTGGTGCATCAGAAAACAAGGAATAAGTTGTTGCTATGGTGACTGATGGTGACGAGGACGATGCATATATATATCATCTGTAACAACCACTGTCACTTAGCATGGTTTCAATACATTCCCGGACATGTGCTCAGGTTTTGTGTGTATTAATTTGTTTGCTTCCCCAACCACTCTGTGGGGTAGGTCCTGGTACTATTCCCATTTTAGAGATAAGGAAACTGAGGCTCAGAGAACTTAACTTGCCCAGGGAAGCGAAGGGGCGGGGAGCTGAATCTAAGCAGAGCGTGCTTTTAACCACTATGTGCTGTCATTTTTTCATCCATCTAATCTTAGTACAGACTCTCGAGAGCTCTGGAATTAGCGGGGCCTTTGAGCTCATCAGAGAGGTCTCAGGACGCAGACTGGACCACGGTCTGGACCAAGCTCCTGCAGGGAGATGCGAGCGAGGTGGCCACTTGGGCAGGCACAGGAAGCGAGCACTTGCCTGGTCTCTGGTCTGGAAAGCGTCCTGCTGGCCCAGGACTGGGTCTGCTGCCCGCTGGGGGCCCTGAGTGGGGGAAAGAAAGAAAGAGGGATGGAGCAGAAAAAGCGGGCATCATTTGGGTGCCCTCCCTTCGTCTCCCTCACTTCCTAGGTGTGGACACAGGCCCGAGGGCGGCAGGTGACATGCAGAGGTATTCGGAGCCTCAGCAACAGTCCCTCGGGGGGGAATCTGGGGTCAGGAAGGCCTAGGTTCAAGTCCCAGTGCTCCCTTCCTGAGCCTCAGCGTCCTCCTCTGTGGAATGGGCTGGTGATGTCCACTCTTCAGGTTTTGCTGACTGATGCAAGTGGAATGAGACTTGCTTGCGAGGTGGTGGGCGAGTTTAGGCTTTGCATCCACTGCGGCTACGGGGTCATTACTTGTCCAGTGCAGGGGAGAGCCACGGGGACAGAGCAGGGAGAAACATGCAGTGACACAGTGAGACGGTCATTCCGGGTTCCGCTGCCTTTTGACACTGATTCCAGCACGGAGAAAGCCCCGTTTGGGTGCAGCTTTGTCCATCTCTCTAACCTTTGTGAATTTGCCCCCGCCCTCCCACCATCTTTTGAATAAGAGAGAACAGGCCTCAGGCTCAGAACCGCTCAGCAGGGCAGAGTACTGAAAATTTCATTGCATTGTTTTATGTTCGGTTCGTTAATTTTTAACGGTTACCCTCTGCGATGGGCTGAATCATGTTCCTCAAAAGCTGCTCAAGGCCTAGCCCCGAGGAGCTGTGAGATGTGACTTTACGTGGCAGGGGCGTCTTTGCAGATGGTCAAATTAAAACGCGATCACTAGGGTGGGCCCTAATCCAGTACGACTGTGCCCTTATAAAAAGGAGAAATTTGGACAGAGAGAGAGACACATGCGTAGAAGGAAGATGATGTGAAGACACAGGGAAAATGCCATATATAAGCCAAGGAATGCTTGGGGCCACCAGAAACGAAAAGAGAGGAATAAAAACTTCTCCCTCGCAGCTTTAAGCTGGCACCGGATCTCAGACTTTCCGCCCCCAGAACGGTGAAACGATAAATCTCTGTTATTTTAAGCCACCCAGTCGGTGGCTCTTCCACACTCTCTTTGTAGTATGGAATACTGGTCCCCCATTTATGCCATTATAGTTCTTCTAAAACAACAGAATTTGAACTGTGCCAATGAGGCATTATTTATTTTGTCTTTCACGAGCCTTATTTGTTTGTCTTTCTCCATGTGACCAGTGTCTTTACTCTCTCTTTCTTTCCTGAATCCCTTTGGGAACACTACCTGACGTCCTTAAAATTTCCTTGACAGGGTCTGTGATATCAGGTTCTCTCAGTTACGTTTTAAAGTGAGTCAATCTAAAGACAGATGTCACGGAAATAAGAGAGTTGGCGGGTAAGTACACGCAGCAAAAAATGGTGACAGCGGAGTGGCAATGCCTGAAGGTGGGAAACGCTGAGGAACGAGGCACTGTCACTTCTTGCATTTAGGCAGATAAGATGCTCCCTCCTGCCCGGCCTGGCTTCCCAGCCCCAAGGATTACACATTCTAAGGGTCTTAGAAAAGCTTGGGATTTTGGAGGCAACTGCAGCTTTGCAGAAAGCCAGGGGCTCTGCCAGCAGGAATGGGAGGAATTGAGGTCACTGCTGAGTGACAGCTTGGGTGGGCGGGTGGGCAGCAGGTACCTGGCTGCCCGGGCTGAGGAGGTGCCGGGTTCTGCACTGAGGTGGGGGCAGGTCTGGCAGCTTGGACTGAGTTGGCTCGTCTCAAACCTGCAGGAGAAAGGAAAGGAAACAGCTCATCATGTTATATACACGCACATACGCATGTATGCACGTATGCACGTACGCATGCACGCACGCAACGTAATCAGGAAGAAGCTGGGACCAATCGCTCGGCATGAGGCAGTGCCTTCTGGATTTGAATATTGTCCTCCAACACTCTCAGCTCTTTCAGACCCTCTTCCCCTCCCTCAGTGAGTTCTCTCTTTCCAGTACTCAGACCCTCTGGGCAAGTGATAACAGCAGCATGGCCGCTGAAGAGCACATGTGTGACCTTGTACAAATGACTGCTCCTCTCTGAGCGTCGGTCTCTTCATCTCTTAAATGGGGGTAACAGCGTCCACCTCACAGCACGTGGTGGCATGAGGGAAACACACCACATATGGCAGATGTCGGGATTATTTTATTATTATTGAAAGAATCGGGGCTCTATTTTCACATGGACCTTCATTCAAGTGTTCTCTTTTACAAGCTGTGTGACTTTGGGCTGCTCGCTCACCCTCTCTGAACCTCAGATGCCTCATGGAGGCGGCAACTCTACCTACTTGAAAAAAATGAGTTAACATTTACTGACTGTTTACCATGTGCTAGAGACGTTACATCTAAGAGCTTATTTGACCTCTACACCTCACGAGGTGGGTGCTGTATTGTCTTCATTTTCTAAATGGGGAAACCGAGGCACAGAGAGATAAAGGAGCTCATCCAATGTTTCTTGGCTGGCGTGTGGCAGAGCCAAGGGTTTGACTAGGGCATTTAGTCTCTGCAATCTGCTTGAGACCATTGGGTGCTAAGCCATGAACCCACTATTAAGAAAAAGAAGGCCAGAGGTCAACATGGGACCTGATATTCAGCCCATTGAACTTCGACCCAGTCTCATGACCTCGCTACAAAAGAAATGAAGCTGTTCTGAGTTCGCACACAAGGGGGACAAAACACGGATCTCCACGGTCCAGCAGGCATTTCTTTCAAAGTCCGAGAATCAAGGCCTCCCACTGGTGGGCACTCATGCTGAAAAAATCCAGCATGAGTGAGGACAGAGGTGCTAGGCATGTGATGAAATGACAGCGCCTGTGAGTGGCATCCTGGCCATGCTAACCCAGCCCACTGTCACCTTCAGCACAGGCCACTTGCCAAGGGAAGAAAGAACCTGGACAGAACTGTGAGAGAGAAGCATGCTTACTTCTAAACACAAAAAGCCAAAAGGTATTTGCCCCAGAGCTTTTTGGGAGAGGAGAGGGAAAAAAAATCACGTTTTTCTTAAATAGAACACAAGAGCAAAAAAAAAAGGGATATAACCAAAATTTTGGACGTCTGGAGTCAGAACTGTTTCTGAAACCTGTCTTCTACCATAGGCCAGACCCAGCATCTGGAACCAAGCATGGCACACAGTAGGTGTTTGATAAGCACACAGTAGGTGTTTGATAAGTACTAAAGGAACAGATGAATATAAACGCTGTCCTCCCCATTCTTTCTGACTCTCCTCAGCCAGGCAGCCTGCCTGGATCTGCCCATCTCCCTCACCTGCTGGGCTCCGGCTAGAGTCACCAGCAGTGGTGCTGTGGCCCTGGTCCCAGCTCTCCGAGTCCCGGCCAGATGAGCTCATTCGTGCCTCAGAAGCCCTGCGCACGGGAGGCCCGTGGCTTCCTCGCCCAGAAGCGGAGGCCAGGTCAGGGCCTGGGAAGAAAAGCATGAATGAAGGGAGAAAGGTCAGCGGGGGAATGGGGTGAAAGGACTCCCATCCCAAAGGAGAAGACAGATTTGGCAGAACCCACCTGGCTTCTGACCTGGGCCCCTCCTGTCTTCGGTGTCTCCTGGAGAGAGAGAAAAATGAGGAGGGGGGGCGTATGTGTTTTATGGTGTCTGGAGAACCATTACTTAAGGAGCTCGCAAAGGGGCCCATCTCCCCTCCCAACCTCCTCTTTGGCACACCTCATTTCCAATTTTATACTGTTTCCTTCATGTGCACAGACACACGTGAGCGAGCACTGCTTACACACTCTTCTAGATGTGCTCTGTTCACCCTGATTATCCCCAGGGCTCACCAAGCACGTTCCGGCCTCAAGTCTTTTGCACACAACATTCCCGAAGATTCTATGGGCCCTATCGCTTTGCTCAGGTGTCTCCCCAAAGATCATCCCCCAGACAGCCCTTCTCCAGCCACGTTATCCAAAACACAGCCTCCTGTCACCATCTATCCCCTTTACCTGCTTCACTTTTCTTCCTTGCATTTGTCCCTGCCTGATATTATATATATTCACGCTGGCCGTCTGTGAGCATCTGTTTCTCCCACTAGAATTTTAGCTACACGAAGGCAGGAATCTTGGTCTGTTCTCTGTATATATCTCTCTCTCCCTAGGGCACAGAACTGAGCGTGGAACTCACGTGGTATTCGGTATGGCTTTGTTAAAAGGATTCTTGTGCTTTATCACAAACGTGATTCCAGATCTACAAGGGACATCAACATCATTCCATTTTAAAAGATGTTTGATATGGCGTGGTATGGAGACATCATAATCTATTCAACAATTCTCCTTTTAACAAACATTGAGGTTTTTCCAGTGTTCTTGCTGCCGTAAATAATGAGGCCATGAATATACTTACACGTGTATCTTTTTACATGGCATTTTACTGAGGTTAGATATATTCCCAGAGAGGAATTGCTGGATCGAATGGCATATACTCTTCAAATTGAATAAACCCTGCCACATTATTTTCCAAAGGGCTGGGAGTGGCTTACAGTCCTGCCAACAGTTTGCAGAGTACCTGTGTTGTCACACATTTACCGGCAGTGGATGTCATCGCCAATAATTTTTTAGGTGTTACTGTGCAATGCCGGTGGTGTTACTCCTTTCAAGGGATGCGAATGGGTCTTCCATCCACCATATTTTCAGAGTCATCTGTTTTTGTTTTCCAGAGTTTGTCTGATAAGCTAATTCATATCGTTTATGTATTTATGTATGTGTATGTATCTTGCATAGGTGGTTAACATTATACATTATTAACCAATTTACCAAGTGCTGTACTCTGCAAGGCACTTTCCATGGAGCATCTCATTTAATCCTCAAAATAACCTGGTGATCTGTGAGGCCCATTTTTATAGATGAGGAAAGAGTCTCAGGGAGGGTAGGCCCCTTGATCAAGCTCACACGGCTGGTAAGTGGCACAGCTGGAATTCAAATTCACGTTCTCCTGGCCTCAGCTGGCCATGATCTTGACAGTTATGCTACTTAATGAGGAAAAAGCTGCCCTGGTGGTAGAAGCTTGGGCTCTTTAGGGATGCAGTGCGTGTACTGATAGTTTGGCAACTGCAAAGAGTAGCAATTGCTCTTGCCTTGCTAGGAGGACAGTATTCATTGATGCCTTTTTGAATGCCAGGCACTGTACTGGGTATCTTGAAAAGTTATCTTGTGTGGAAATAGTTGGGCACTTAAAATTTTTGAGACCTTCAACTATAACCTTCCTTCCAGAAGCACAGCCTGCACTCAACTCCAAACTGTCAATCACATCAGATTTTATCACTTCGTGTTCAGTTGAAATTATTGCAAGGGCTTTATGTAGTCTGCCCTAGTGGCCTAATTCATTTGAAATTGAAACGCATTTTTATTGTGGTTGCTTTTTACTCTTTACCGCTTTGCCTCTCTCTTTTAACAAGCATTTTAATAATTAATGATAATACTTGGATGATAATGATAATATCCATAGTAGTGATAATGTTCTTTTACTAATTTCCTTTCTATTCATCTTTTAATTAGTCCGATTTCAGATTTACTGATGGTTGATAGAAGAAATATCAGGGGTCAGGAAGGCTTTATCAGCAATCCCCAAGTCCCCCCAAATCCCAGCCTATATTTCAGTTGTGAGAGTTTCTCTCAGCTCCTAATTTTAACTTCCACCTCTGTTGTACCTCTAAATACTCTATCAAGGATGACAACAAAAGCCCTTTGGAAGACTGGCATTGTTGAAGAGTTCTCTGCGCTACCTTCTTAATAAGGGTTCACCGTGAGCTGTGAAGGGGACATGGGAGTCCTAGACCCAAGCCCAGAGGCTGGCTGCACACCAACTAGGTAGAAACACAGATATGATGGCAGGACCCTCTCCAGGTAGACCAGTTGGCTAAGCTCTGTCCTTGGTCCTGAAAGGAGAAGTGGTTTTGTTTGTTTGTCTGTGTTGGTCCTACCTCGAGTTGGAGCCCGGGCTGTGTGCTTGGTTTCAGGGGCGGGCTGCTCAGGGCCAGCGGGCTCACTGACAGGCGGCTGGGGCTTGGTCTTATTTATGGGCATAGGCTGTGGGAGGACCTGCTTGGGGAAGCCCTTGAAGAACCATGCTCCAGAACGTTTCCACACCTGGGGGAAGAGATGGGGAAGATTAAGACATGGCGGCCAAGCGTATCAGTCCTGCTTCCACGAGGGCCGGTCTTTAATTCTGCTTCCTTTCCTTGGCACTCTGACACAACACCCAGCACCCTTTCCTTATCAGCTGCATGCTTTCGCAATTTCTATTTGATTGGCATGATACCCCTGAACACTCCATAGAGAGGGCCTGAGCAGACCCACTTTCTTGATGGAGAAAGTTGGATATCAGAAGGGTTATAAACTGGTATAAGGTTTCATAGCCAGAGAGTGAAAGGCCAAAGACTGGACACCCAGTCTTTGTGTGTTCCCAACTACTAGGAAAATTCACAGAACTAGGGGAGAACAGAAATTCATTCAAATACTTAAGGACTGTTCCACCCATGTTCACATCTGAGCTGGTTCCTTTTATACCAACCCCTTAAAACATATATCTGACCAGGTTCCCCAGCCCCTAACTCCCACCCTGTTTCCCTGAGTCTAGAGAGGAAGGGACAATTGGATAAAAAGCGGGGGCACTCTAGAAGCCAAGTGGTACCAGTCTGCTCACCTCCCTCTGCTCGATGCAGATTTTGCAAAGCCACACGGGATGTGGGCGGTTGTTGGAGGTCTCCACCCCACACTTGGTGCAGACATTCTGGGGACAGAACATAGTTCAGTGCACACTCAGACACCCTAGGCTTGGAGCTGCTAGTGATCGGGGGAAGTGGCAGGGCAGGGTGGCGATGGAGCTCCATTCTCTCTTGGTGGACGAAAAAAACTAGAACTCTCCTTTCCACGACCAAGGCCGGTTAGAATGAAGTCTTAACTTCCAATGACAAACACTAGATGAGCGAAGTCTCCAAGAGTCCCTGTGGGCTCTGAGTTTTTGGCATCCATGTAGGAGAGATCATTGACATGAGTTTTTAAGAGGAAAGGCCAGATATCTATCTTGTTTATTAATTTATTTCTTCCTTCTTCCCAAACAATTTTGAGGCAACCTAGGGTATGATCACAGATTCAACTCCTCGAGGAAAAGGAAATTATCTGAGTAAGCAATAACTGTGTGATGGGACTTTTTACTTTTGGCTTTCTCCTGGCAATCAAAATAAAACAGTAAAAACTAATAAATCACCACATTCTCACTATTGGTTGACCGCAGCAGACAAGCTTTGGGGAATAAATCAACCTTCCTCAATATTCCATTTCAATGCTAAGTGAGACCTCAAGTGGGAGATGCCAAGTGACATCCTGATGTCTCTGGCTGGGTTGTTCCCTTGAATTCCTTTCCTGGGAATCGGGCAGACCCCAGGTCAGCTCTGTCTCTGTCCTTGATTGTCAAGTGCAGACAGCTGAGGAGAGGGCACAGAGTGGAGGAGCAGGAGGAGACTCCCCCTCAAGAATCAAGGCTCTCAAAGCACAGTGGCCCTAACTTGGCTGGAGGTGGCGTTCTAAGTCACGTGGGCTGTAACTGAGAGCAAGAGAGTGCCGGGTTAGCCTTCCACGGACATGCATGTGTAGACACGTGCCCATTAGGCTCTTCAGCATGACGTGTAACTTGCTAAGCCCAAACCGGGATACCTGTAAGTTCAACCATAGCTCATGCCCTACCTCAAGCTCCCACGTTCATCCTGGATAGAGCTGAGCTCTGAAGAGTCACAGTGACTACAGTGATCGGGATTACCTTGGGAGATAGTTGGGCACGAGAGCATCCCAGAAGGAATCACACTCTGGCAACTACCCTTAAGGATCCCAGCTCCATCCCCAAGACCCGGGGCTCCCCGAGGCTAGAGCCCAGGCCTAGCCTCTCTGCATGTGATGAGCAGGGATGCAGGGAAGAGGAGGGTGATGGTACCTTCTTACAGTCCTCACACACTACGCAGGTGGAGCCCAGAATCCTCAACTGTTCTCCACACAGTATGCAGCGGTTCACCCCGTCCCCGGCCACGTTCTTCCTCATGTTCTCTAGACGGTCCACCAGGCGCCTGGAAGCAGAGACATCGGACATTTTAGGGCTAGGGACCACCTGCATCTTCCACAGTATCAGGCTGATGGTCTTAACCTTGTTTGGGCCACGGAATCTTAAGGATCTGAGGATGACTGTTGGGCCCTCCCTAAGAAGCAGGCACATGCACCTGAAATCTGAAGCATGTTGAAGAACATCACAGAACCCTTCCCATATCCCTCAAAGCACAACCGTTCCATTGACTTCAGACTAGTAATTTTATCCAGTTTTTTGTATCTCACGTGACCTCTTGGAGACTGCCTTCTGAGCTCCAGATCTGTTTACTCAATGTCTACGTAACACGCTCACCTGGATGTCTTCACAGGCATCTTAGACTTGTGCTTTGAACTGAACCCATCGTCTTGGCCGTTCTCCATCCCCACCCCAACACACATTTCCTCATTCTCAGGAAGTGGCACCACTGTCTGCTGGCTTGCTCAAACCAGAATCCTGGGGTGCTGGTGGGGGGTCTTCCTTGACCCTCTCTTGATATTCAATGACGTAACCAAGTTCTATCACATCCGTCTCCCCAATATTTCTGGAACCCACCTATTTCTCTCCATCTGCACCACAACCGAGCCACCTTCATCTCACCTGGACGACCGCAGGAACCTCTTAATCGTCTGCCCACTTTCATTCATAGCCTTTTGCAATCTGTTCTCCCCGCCACAGCCACGAATATAGCCACGACGCTATTCCTAAGACTTAACTCTCTTCAGGTCGCTCCCACTCCACTTTAACACCTCTACTTGGCTCCCATTCCACGAGGTTTCCATGACCCCACGTGGTCTGGCCCCAGGGGAAACCTTACACGTCTTCTCCCTCTTGATTAGTTGTTCAATGCCCTGGTTCGGTGGTTCTCCCTATGGGTTCTCCAGACCCTCAGCATCAGAGTCACGTGGGAACTTGCTAGATATGCAAATTCTTGGGCCCCACCCCAGACCAACCAAATCAGAGACTCTGGGGGTGGGGCCATCTGTTTGAACCAAACCTCCAGAGGATTCTGATGCCTGCTCAAGTTTGAGAACCACTGCTCTGATTACACTGGTCTTCGAGTTCCTGATCTATCTGCCTCAGTACTTTTGCACATTCTGCTCCTTGTGCCTAGAACACAGCTTCCACTCACACACTCACACACAAGTGACACACACACACACACACACACACACACACACACACAGTTCTCTTACCTGGATTCCCCTCATCCTTCAGATTCCAGTTGAAACGTCACTTCCTCTTAAAAGCACTCTCTGACCACCCATTTTATTTACACTGACAGCACCCTTATAGTTCTTCAAAGCACCTGTCACATTTGTAAATAAGTTTGAGATTCTCTGCATTAACTGCATTAAGGTTCAGTGTGCATTCACTCTGGGCTCCCCTGGGCCAGAGACCTTATCTGTCCTCTTCCCTGCTGTGTCCCTGGGGCCAGAACCGTGAGTGTTCATACGTGATGGCTGAGTCATGGAATGAATGAGGGCAGCCCACCTCCCAAATCTGTATCCAGCAAGAGCAAGATGAATTGAGTATCAGGTGACATACAATAACAGTTTATACTTACACAGTGTTTATTATATACCTGACTGGGATAAAGAGCTTTGCCACCCCACCCCGGGAGGTAGGCACCCCTATGATGCCCTTTTACAGGTGAGGAGGAAAGTAAGGCACAGGGAAGTTAAATGACTTGCTCAAGGTCACTCAGCTAGGAAGTGTGGCAGAGCCACAACTAGAACCCAAGTTTCATGGGCATCTTGTCCAATTGCAGGTTCTGAGATGCCAGGTCCGGGTGGGGCCTGAGGTGCTGCATTCCTAGAAAGCACACAATGCCACTGGCCCCTGGGCGCTCCGCGTAGCAAGGCCACATGACAACGACACCGTGGGCATCCTGTTTCCACGTCAGGTGGGTTTTCTGGACATTTCCCACTGGCTTGAAGTCATCTCTTTGCCTTTCCCTCAAATAGAACCTCCCTGTTCCCATTTCAGCCACAGCCAGGGTACCCAGATGGAGGCGGACCCTCCCACACCACTGGGGTGTGGAAACCACTGGGGTGAGACTTGGGCGGCACAGGCTCCAGAAGGTCCTTGTCAGCTGCCTGATGCTGACGCTCCCCACAGGCCCTCCTTGCTCCTGCCATCCCCTCAAGTGCTCCCACTCGAAATGTTACAAACATTGTGCTCCATTCAACAGAGCGCCGCTGTGCCCAAGCGGGGGGAGCCCAAAGCAGCCTGCAGGCTCCGGGGTCTCCCTGTGACCGGACCGGCTTAGGAAGCAGGGGAGCAGGGCCGAAGGCAGCACCCTCTTCCCTTCCCCCTCTG
Organism: Macroglossus sobrinus; assembly: GCA_004027375.1. Lineage (NCBI taxonomy): Eukaryota > Metazoa > Chordata > Mammalia > Chiroptera > Pteropodidae > Macroglossus > Macroglossus sobrinus. The sequence continues at coordinate 12,514 of PVKZ01005909.1, read as the reverse complement.
CATCCCCCACCTCCCGCGTTCTCCCTAAGCATTGCTTTCATAGGACGATGGGAGGCGGCAGGAACCAGAAGCGAGCCCCCAGCCCATGGTCCCAGAACACCTGGGATGACCTAGGATGACCTCAGGAGCCAATGCCCACTGCGCCGGGCAGGGATAAGCGCCCCACCTGAATCTCACTGATGAATTCTTCCAGCAGCTCTGTACGCTGAGGGCTACTCCTGACCCCATTTTCCACATGTGGAAACTAAGGCACAGAGAGGTTAAGTGCTTTAGCCAATCACACAGGAAGGGATGGGGAGAGCTGGGCTTCACACCCAGGCAGGCTGGCCCCAAGCCTGTTTCTCACTGCTACACCACACCGCCACTGCGTGCCACGCAGAGCGAGGGGGGCCGTCTCGGGCAGTCTGCTCACCTGCTCGATTCCCCCGCCTTCCTTCACACCAAGGGACCCTCGGTTGTCGCCAAGTGCCAAGTTAATGCACACACACACACGATCACCCCGTCTGGTTCCGTCCCATTCTCCGCTGTCTTCCCTGGAGCTGGGACGGGCCACCCAACAGCTGGCCCGTCATCTTGTCCCTCTTAAGCACCCTCAGCATGATGAACCAACATCACTCCAGCAGATTTAATAATAATAATAATAATAAAAAAGAACCCTCAGCGCAGGGTTGAGAAACCTGGATTTGAGCTCTGGGTTTCGCCTCTCTGGATGCCTTTCAAGGCCCCAGAATTATAAATTATTATGAGACAATGAGGCGGCGGATGGTGAGCACACGGTGATCTCTCCCGTACACACCCCTGCTCTCCTTCACCCACTGCCTTGGCCAGAAAATGGTTAGATTCTGTTCTTCTCATTTTTCCCAGGGGGGGTCCCAAAGCACCAAGAGGCTTGCCTGGGACCGCGCCGCCAGGGCTAGAATCTAGTTCTCTGTGCCGGCGAGCCATCCATCTTTCTTTCGTGAGGCCCCGTGGCCTCCTGCCTCGAGCTTTGCCAACAGAGCTCAGAAAGAGCGCGTGGGACAGATGACCCAGAGCTAAACGGCGGACACTTTGTTCACAGAACTTAGGAGGCTCTCCTGCCTCCTCTGGAAAATAAGGGCTGGGGATCCACCCAGCACTCGTAGACCTACGTTCTAGCCTCCCTTCCAAGACGCCTGTGTCTTCCACCATTTAATCCTAAATGCCGAAAGGCCCCATTAACCCGCCTTGGACGGGCAGCATCTCATTCGTTTCCACCAGCGGCCGCCAACGGCACAGAAAAACACCAGATTGAAGATCGTTATTCGGATATCTGGGCTCAGGGAACCTTGCTTTTTGGGAATTCGGTACAGACCAATAAAGAGAGAAGATGTGGGGTGAGGATGGGCAGTCCTTTTTTCTCTGCCCCAGGAGCGGGATGGGCAGGGGGTCTCCTGCAGCCCGCCCACTTGGACACGCCCCCTCCACAGCCCCCACAGCTCGGGGCCTCAACACAGAGGCCCCAACAGCCAAAGAGTATAACCTGGACATCGAACTTTGTAAGGAGCTTTGTAAGTTCAAAATTACGGCATGGGAGCCTACAGAGTCACAAGTGGGTCTTTGTCCTGGCGATAAAACACTTGAGCTTCGTGGCCCTGGAAGGCATGTTTGTTGTTCCCAGCTTGGCAGGGAGCAGAGCACTATATGCAGAATGGAAGATGCTCGCAACCCTCGCTACACGCCAGTCGCCCGGAGAGCATTAAGAAAGGACGCAAGGGCCCCCACGCTCTAAGCCTCTCAGCCTCGGATCCGGTACGCAGGAATCTCAGCACGCAGCTCCGTTGAGAGCCCACAATCTTTGGCGCCTCGAGGTCACCTGGGGAGAGTGTTCAGCGTCCAGACAGTGATTCGACAGGGCTGCGCGGGGCCTGGGAATCTGTATTTGAAGTGGCTTCCTCGTGTGATCCCGATGCTGGAGCATTCCCGGTCACGCTTTGAGAAACGCAGCAGGAAGGAAGGAAGCCGTGGGACAAAGCACATGGCGAATGCTCTTCTTATGATAGTAAATGGGTTAAAAAAAAAAAAAAAACAGACCTCAAAACCCAGGATGTGGAATTTTGATCAGGGTGTGAGTCTGGGTTTGGAACATGCTCATTTGAATATCTGCATGGTGTGCACTGATAAAAAAAAAATTGAAAAGGAAACACACCAAAACATGCACAGTGAGTACAGCCACATGGTGGAGGGACGAGTAACTTTTATCTCCCTCTCTCATGCCTCTGCCATCTCCTCCTCCCTAAGCACCTGATGAGCTACATCCGCACCTGCTTGACCTGCTATAACGACCCTGCGTAACCTTTAACCTTTAACCTCTTAGAAGAGAAAGTGCATATTTGAAGACAGAGAATATGTAAGCCACGGGTTAAAAGACCAGGTTTGAACCCTGTCTCTGATCCCGTCGATGACCCTGAACAGCCTTTGTTCTCGGGGCACCCCCGCCCCGTCCCTCCCCCCACCCCCGCTTCCCAGGCTGTAAAGTGAGAGGGGAGAGGTTAGAGGTTAGAGGCCATGCACGTTAAGTGTCCTCTAGTGGGCAACACTTGGGGATTCCCAGACCCTGAGGCTGAAAAATTGGGATTTCCCGTGTATTTTGAGGTAGAAGAACCTTTGGCGTCTGAGAGAGGACCTTTCCGTGCTGGTGGGCTGGTTCTGTGTGCCTGTTTAATGTCCCCACATTAAGCGCCCAATTAGCTGGACACTGTACGTGGCCGTCGCTCTTTAGTTATGTCTCTACATGCCTAATTAACTTTACAATTATTCCTCGCGCCTCACATCCAGGAAACACATCTACCATCAGGCTGGGTGCGTGAGGGGAGCTGTTGGTTACTCAGCAAAGTCGGGTGGGCACACCCCCATTTCCCAGGATGCCCCCAGAGGCAGCGGAAAGGCGACGTCCCCTCCTCTGGGCACCAACAGATGACCTCCACAGGCGGTGGGAAGCGGATCTCCAACGTGGTCTGACCTTGCCGTTCAAACGGACGCAGACAGGCAACTCATTCATTCGTCAAGTATGGATGGAGCGTCTACCACGTGCCAAACAGACAGCGAGGACCCAGAACGAAGCAAAACAGAGGAGGTCCCTGCCTTCGTGGAGCCAGCATCCCAGCGAGAAATGCAGATGGTATCTAAATAATCACACAGACCTGGGGAGAATGTTCAGCATCCGATGAACAACTATGCGCAGTTGTGAGGACCCGTAAGAGAGGCACGTGAACAGTCACGCTAGGGCCCCGGAGGAAGTGACGCTGAGCTGAGACGTGATGAGAAAGAGGAGCTAACCCGGTGAAGAGGGGGAGGAAGAGCCTTGGAGGAAGAGGGAACAGCATGTGCAAAGAGGCTGAGAGACGTCCAGCAGGGCTGGTGGGCTGGAAGGCGGGAGATGAGGCTGGAGAGACGGGCAGGGGCCACCCCATGCAGGGCCCTGAGTCTAGGAGTGATGGGATAGCATTCGGGGCTTTCAGCAGAAGTTCTGAAGTTTTGAGACAACACGTGGGCATGTGAATGGGGCCCTCGGGAAGCTCGGATGCTGTATAGGTCTCATCTAGATTGAGGCAGGCAGGTCCTGGGGCCTTATCCACACAAGGGGCTGGACCAGGGCTCTGGAAACTATAGGGTTGTCTCAGATGGGTCTAACTCAGTAGTGGTAAAAGAGTACACGAAATGCCACTGCACGCTCACAGGCTTTGGAGAGCCACTTCGTGTATTAGTTTCCTATGGCTGCTGTACTTACTGAGTCACCGCAACTAAGTGGCTTAAAACAACGTATATTTACGACCTTACCAGTTCTGGAGACCAGACGCCTGGGCTAAGTCTAGTCGTTGGCAGGGCTGCATGCCCTCTGGAGGCTTCTCGGGGAGAATTATCTGACTGTTTCCGATTTCTAGAAGCTGCCCGCATTCCTTGGCTCATGACCCCTTCCTCCATCATCAAAGCCAGAAGTGTTGCACGGTCCAGTCTTGCCGTGACTCTGACTGACCTTCCTGCTCCCATCTTGTGACACCGTGATCTTGTGATGACACTGGGCCCACCGGATAATCCAGGATTAACCCATGTCAAGGTTCTTAACTCAATCACATCTGCAAAGTCCCTTTGGCCATGAAAGGTCACAGGTTCACAGGTTCTGGGGATTAGTGTGTGGACATCTATGGGGGCACCGCTATTCTATTTTCCATCCCCACATTCCGGCCCCATCTGCCACCCAGGTTCTAGTTCCACCTGATTCAGATCTGAATCAGACAGACATCAGCCCTCCTCTCCGGGATTGCCCAAGGTTTGGGCAATTCCTTCCTGCCTGGCCGTGGATGTCGGGCAAGCCAGGCTTTGGACTCCAGAAGGTTCCAATCACCTTCTCCAGGTGCTCAACCCCAGGGACGTGTAGCCTCTCTACACATGTGCGAACACACACGTGCACACCTACACACACTCCTTCAGAATTTAGGAATGGGAAGCAGTTAGGACGTAGGTGTCATGTACTGATTCTGGAGTGAGCTTGCTCGGGACCACATCTGAACTTTGCTCTGTGACCTTAAGGAAGTTACCGAACCTTTCTGAGCCTCCATTTTTCATCTGTAAATTAGGGAAAACAAAGTCCTTACCTCCCAGGATTGTCGCAAAGATAAAATGAGAGCGATTGTAAAATGCCTGGAACATGGTAACGATTCAGTAATGGTTGCTGCTAATTATTTCTTCTGGAAATTTGTGGCTTTTATAACTCCCTGTACTCCCATTTTTTTTTCTATGTAACCAGGATGCCATAATCCAGGCACGAAATTTGTCTTTCTAAAGCTTTTAAAGGGGTTAAGGTGACTGGAAATTGATAGGACTCATATGCCTGTCTCTAAATACACACACGCAGATGGTGCATGCACTTGCATGTGAACACGTATGCCCACAGGCACACCTGCAGAGGCACATGTCCACATGCACCTGTGAGCACACGTGTATATGCACACACCCTCGTGCACACACACACACTCAGCACCAGCATACAGAACACGCTTTTCCGTGCACGGCTGTGCATGCTCTGCCCTTGCAGGGGGCTTGGCCGTCCGCAGACAAGGATGTAAGCCGACTGCAGGACTGACAGTGCTTGTCTGTCAGCTCAGACGCCCTTCAAAAAGTCCAGGCTGGCCTCGGAAACACTCAGGCAACTGCTTTTGAGCTTTCAAACCGGTATGGCTGCAGCATCGCATTGGATGTGCAAGAGAAGGCCAATGGCTGTCCTGTTACACCAGGAGGTAGGCTTACTGTGGCATGCCACAGAGCTCAGGGAGACTATGTGGCCGGTCGGGGTGTGATGGGTGTGGGTACCAGTTCCTGAACGGGAGAGGGACATAGCAAAGAGCTGGCGTTCCACCAGAGATGGGGTAGGGCCAGAGTGGCTGCCTTCAGAGCAGTGGGGGAGCATGACTGCATGTGTCCTGAAAATGCGGCAAAATGGGAGTAGATGCTGCCGTCTTCCTGTCTCTTTGTCTCTGTCTGTCCATCTCTCTCCATCATCTCTCCGTCATCTCACCATCATCTCTCCATCATCTCTCCATCATCTCTCCATCTCTCCATCTCTTTCTTTCTTTCTTTTCTTTCTTTCTTTCTTTCTTTCTTTCTTTCTTTCTTTCTTTCTTTCTTTCTTTCTTTCTTTCTTTCTTTCTTTCTTTCTTTCTTTCTTTCTCTCTCTCTCTCTCTCTCTCTCTCTCTCTCTCTCTCTCTCTCTCTCTCTCTCTCTCTCTCTCTCTCTCTCTCTCTCTCTCTCTCTCACACACACACACACACACACACACACACACACACACACATCAATTCCAGAATCGTGCGGTTTTTCCCTTCACCCTAATTGCCAAGTGGGGGATATTGACGTTAACTTTATTAAACTTAGTATTTTCTAAAGTCAAGATCAGGCCACCTGCTATGAACAAGGACAGAATTTAGAATTAGGAGTTGGTTATGGCTGCTCTGACGGGGAGGAGGATGACATCAGAGCTCAAAGCAGGGTCTCTCAGGAATGTGTCCCGAAATGACTCAGTCGCTCTGTCGTGACGCCAGGCGGCTGGCACGTGGGCTGCATGCGTTTCAGACTCATTAATTCTCATAGCTGTTTATTACTGCTGCCCCCTGGGGAGCCATGGATCCCAACCTCTCCCCTTGATGGATGGGTAGGTGGGATTTCCGCCTGCATCTCAGCACTTTGGGGAGAGGGGGGCCTCCCCGGCTCAGAGTTAGAAACAAGGGAGCTAAGAGAGGAAGACAGCTGGAGGGCTCAGCCAAGTGAATGTGTTCGCTGCTGGGCAAGGTGCTGAGTCATCGTAAAGCCAGGAAAAGCAGTTGTTACCAGGTGCTGAGCTAAGTGCTCCACGTGCAGTGCTCTCCTTAAGCCATCTACGACCTGTGACCTCAGTTCTGTTATTCACTCCCATTACACAGATGGGGAAACGCGAGCACACAGAGGGGAAGCCACGTACCCTAGGGCACACAGACCGGGAGCGGCAGAGATGGGGTTGGAGGCGAGGCCTAGCTCCCCCGATACTGTTTAGAAGAATGAAGTCCTTGTTTCATTTCAATACTTAGGGTTGGAGCTCTTCCCAATCCCTCTAACTGCCCTTTTCTGTCGCAAAAAGTGGGGTCGAGAGAATGTGCTGCTGAGGCCCGCAGGGGACAAGGGTTATTGGGTGGACAGGAATGAACCGCCCCATTGGAAGGAAGAAGTGTGAGACGACCAATTAAACTGAGTGAATGTCTGAGACATCCTGTACGTTGATGACTTCCTTGAATCTCTGAAGTCGTTTGTCAATTGCCTTCCCTATCTGGCCTTCAAAAGGCAATGGGATAAAGTGGAAAGACAGATTCAAGTTCAAAGTCTGGTTTGTCCCTGTAAAGGCTGTGCACCGCTGGGCAAGTGTCTTAACCTCACTGAGCCTGCTATCTGTCAGCTGAAAGCAGAGATGACAGTGTGTCTCTCTTAGTCAAGACATTAGGGCATTAAAGGAAATATAACATATTTGAAAGTTCCTAACACAGTGCTTGGCAGTAAATACTTGACTCTCGATAGAAGAGCAAAATAAGACTCACGACCATGGATTCAGGCAGCCTGAGTTTGTAATCACTTATTACCTGTGTGATGCTGGGCAAGTTGCTCAATCTCTCCATGCCTCAGTTTCCTCATCTGTTAAGTGGGAGTGAGGACAATATGGCCTACTGCGCAGCGCGGTTGTGAGGATGGCATTGGGGAAGCTACACAAAGCTTCGCGCGTGTGCTGCCATGCAGTGCTTTATAAAAGCGGGGGTATCGTCATTTCCTTAGAAGCTGAGTAGGTTGCAGGAAAATTCTCAAGTTTGCTTCTTCCCCCTCTTGCGAACCACCCAACAAAAGGGCTGGAGAGGTGGTCCTCCATAGGGGGTGATTTTGCCTCCCAGAGGGCATAATGTGACATTCGGAGATGTTTTTGGTGGTCACATCCAGGTGGAAGGGTACCACAGGCATCTAATAGTTGGAGGCGCCAGGGACACAGATAAAAAAAAGTCCTACGATGCACAGGACAGCCCACCACGAAGAATTATCTGCTGCCAAATGCAAATAGTGCCGAGGCTAAAGGAACCTGGAGACCAGGTGAGATTAAAGGCATTCCATGAGAAGCTTGGTCATCTGGGTTTAGGGTTCGTTTAAGAGGCTCTCTCTTTTTGCTAGGCACTGAGCTAACTAAGGAATTAAGATTTCCATTTTCATCTTGTACAAAGAGATTCCATTAAGTACTTAAGGCTTAGGACACTAGAAGCCATTGACCCAATCCCTGGGGAAACTGAGGCACCACTACGTAGTCTTAACATTGGGGGTTCAGAGTTCCCCCCAACCTGGTGAAATCTATGAATATTTCTTCTTTAAAAATACACACAGACACACATATAAATGTGTCTAGTATCAGGATGCCCTAGAACCCTGAATTCGATCCACAGAATGTCTAAGACTCAAGGTCAAAAATGGGTCCTCCATTAGAAAGAGGAGAGTATGAGCTGGCTTATTGTCGGCTTGTCAAGCCATAGGAAAGACACCTAATTAGATATAGACCGTTCCGAGCACTATTACGCACTTCTCTCTCTGCCCACATTTTGGAAAACTTCTGTGCCAAACACATACGGGATGATGAAACCGAGACGGGGAGGTGATGGGGATCCTATAGAGTCTGTCAGCAACAGGTGGTGTCTCTCTAACTTCCTCCTCCATCACAGCATCTGGACACCAAGGTTAATGACAAATCCTAATTACTTTTTTGGGTCCATCTGTTTAGGAAAGTTGACCTCCAATGGAAGCCACCAGCTGCCTGTCCCTTTGTAGACAGGATACGTGACCAAATACCTGAGAGGGGCTCTGGACAGAAAGGAATAGAATAAGGATGCAGAGGGTCCTACCACTGGCGGGGCCAGATGGAACCAAGCCCAACACTGCGAACACCAATTTTCCTAGGCAAATGTTTACTTCCAGGCTCAATTCATCTAAAAGTCCTGTGCATACCTCATGGGTGTCTGTCTAACTCACAGAGGACCTTTTCACACTCAGGAGAAACACTCGGCGGCCATGTTTATGCAGCCTGGCACCTCTGGCTACAGCAGATTGGATGAGGGCTGGGCACACGGGGCGAGCTCAGCCAATCAGAACTCCTTCCCTGGGAATTTGGAGTAAGGACTGAGAAGAGCTGTAACAACTAGGGAGGTGCAGCACGGGTAAATTTTCTACTAAGTGCGTGAGAAGCAGACCTTTCACGAGGCTAATCTATGCTCCTGCCCTCACATCCCTGGAGATAGCTCTGAATCCTTAGATTAAATTTCCCTTTTTGCAATGTGGTAGAGTCTGCTAAGATGCCCACCATGAAAGCCTTCCACCCCTGGATGCATAGCCATTCTTCCATTAGGACATGGGTGGGATCTAGTCCCCCATCTCCAATAGAATGTGGTGGACTGATGATGCCCTACCAGTGTTGGACCTCGCTGCTCAGAATGCTGGTATCTTCCATCTTTGCTCTATTGGATCAGTTGCCATGCTGTATAAGGAACTCAGGCCAGACTACTGAAAAAGGACAGATCCCATGGAAAGAGAGCGCACTGAGGCACAGTCATGGGAGAGAAGCTTTCTTGGACCTTCCAGTCCAGCCCAGCCACCAGCTGAATGCGGCTGAGTGAGCAACCCCAGCCTATGCCCCATGCTGCAGAAAGCCTGCCCTGCAGAGACCTGCCGGAATTCTTAACCCACAGAATCATGAAAAATAATGCACTGTTGTTGCTTTAAGTCACCGAATTTTCGGTGCTTTGTTACATAGCGATAGATAACTGGAACGACCTCCCTGGAATTAATTTTCGGTCTTGTAAGCCAAGCATCCTAAAGAATAGAGAGAGCCTGTAGCAGTCAGGCCATGCAAAGTAAACTCTGCGGTCCCATGTAGTTCTTGAATAGGAATGCGGGGGCAAAATGAGGCAATTGAATGAGTTTCCCTTCTAGTTATCACCTCTTCCTCTGGGATTGCTGAAGGCAGCAGAGCTGGGCTGTGGGCTGAGTGGTGAACAAAGGTTTAGACACGCCCTCAGGCATAATCAAAGAACCTCCAGGGAGAGAACAGGCTGGGCCGCATTGCTTGGGGGCTCCCTGAGGCTCTTTGGGGCGGGTGACCCTATAGCCAAGCTAGAGTTTCCTGGGAGGCCTGGGGGCATGTCTCCCCTGGCCCTCTGAGTGCCACAGGAGCCCAGAGACCAGTTCTGGCAAAGCTTTGGAGGTACAAACAGATCTGGAAGGAATAAGGCCAGCATAGAGGGGGCTCCAGCTTCTAGCTCCCAACGAGCCCCCTCCTCCAAACCTGAGCTTTTAAAATGTCCATGTTCTGCACTCAAGAAATTCTGGGGTGGGCCTTCGGGAAAGATGCTTATTAGTGAAGAGCATAATTCTTGAGAGTCAGCCAGACAGGATGTATAACTTGACTCTATGTGACCTTGGGCAAGCGACCTCACCTCTTTCAGCCTCAGTTTCCTCACTTGCAAAATGAAGATAGTAATAGCACCTACCCCCACAGGACGGAGAGAAGCAGGTAACGAGTTAATCCATATGTTTTTAGGCTCAGTGTTTGGCGCATAGCAAGTGCTCAATAAACGGTACTTATTATTATGACTATTATTCACACCTCTCCAGAGGGCCTTCACTCAGAATACAAAAAAACAAAAAAAAACGACTCAGTATCACAGAGGTGGGTGTCGGGATCCAGATGGGGATGCAGCTACATCTGCGATTTTAACACAGAAGGAGCTCGTTCCCCCTGAGAGGGCCAGCCAACCACATGGTACAGGGTCCTCCACCAGACACGCCCCAAGTACTGTAGTCTGAGCAGGAAGGACCCTGCGGCATTGACCCACCTTGTCAAATGGTGGAGAAACTGAGGTTCCCAAGGCTTATTAACCGGGAACCTCCGGTTCTGAGCCGGCAGCCCCAGAGGCCCCCCATTTTCAGCCTCTCTCCTGCTCTGACGTGTGGCTTTGCTTTCATCTGACTCCTCTCTGATCCTCCCCCCAGGGAAGTGTGGGAAGCACAAGAATGAGGGCAGGTTTGAGCTCAGCAGACACAAATGGCACTGGGTTTGCCTCTGGCGATGCTGCCTGGGAAGTCTCCCCGCTGCCAGGGACCGAATCCCTGGAGGCGTCCTCCGACTGCCAGGAACCACAGCTGTCGGCACAGGGAGACTGTCACCGAGGGCTTGGCCCCGGCTTCCCTGGAAGCCACTCAATCTCCTTCAGGGGAGGCCAAGGGCTGCTGGAATCCCTGGGCTTGCCAAACTGCAGTGTCAGGACATAATTCTGGAAAGGATGCCGTGGCCAGTGTCACACTGGGCTTCCTTAGCAAAGTCAGCGTGTTCAGTGGTCGTGGGGCGGGTGCGCTGTGCTGGGCTCCACGATCATCCTTTGCATGGTCAACACTTGCCGAGAAGGATGTGCTCATGGTATCCCCATTTTTCATATGAGGAAACTGAGGCCCAGAGAGGTACATGGCTTACTTAGGGTACATGAGGGTAGGTGGCAGAGCTGGAATTGGAACCCAGGTCTTTCTGATTCTAGGTGATTAACCACCGTGCTATTCCACCACGTCACTGGGGTAGCTGAGGCAGTATCACAAGACGGGCAGGACAAGGTGGGAAACCCATCCACCGTGTTCTAGAATGTTCAAGCTAGACTCTTCTCAGTCCACAGAGACTGCCCCACTTTGCCCCAGAGGCAGACCAGCAGTCACGCTTGTATATCATGGGCGGCACCCCTGGCCACAGCTGATTGGACGAGGGACAGCACCTGACATGAGCCAGCCAATTGGAGTGCTTCCCTGGGAATATAGACCCTGGACTGCAAGATTCTAGACTCTCTAGACACTGGGCCACAGGAGATTGAGAAAAAGACTTGATTGGGGGGCAGCACTGTTTGCCATATTCACTCGTTCACTCGATGATATTTTCCTGCAAACCTACTATGTGCCGGGCTCTGTGGATTCAGTGGTGACCAAAACGGGCAAAAACCTCTACCTTTGAGAATCTTATAATCTGACAGGGAGAGATAAACAGTAGTCAAAGTAAATGTGTAAAATATAAAACATGTTAGCTGGTGGGAAGCACTGTGCAGAAAAGAGGCTGAGAGAGATTCTCACTCCCAAGGGTTTATCCTTAGCAAGCTTGTCCCCCGCTGCTCCCCGCAGGGCTGAGGAATGTGGCTGGGAGAAGGGAACACACACACGCTCACACACACTGGCACACATACTCACAATCATTTACACACACACACACACACACACCCGCTCACCAACCTCCAGCCTGGATAACCCCTCACTCCTGATGTGTCTTTTCAAAACCAAAATAAAAACTCAACCCCACAAGCAGGCCACCCAAGACCGATCCCTTCAGCAACCTCTTGAGGATGCTGACATGGTCTGCGGAGTGGCGGGGAGGGGGTCTTTGTCATTTGTCAACAGCACCCCTCACCTCCCCAGCCTGCTCTGAGCAACGTTATCTGCAGAGGCTCGAGTCAAAGGCACCCACTTGCCACATGTTCATAGCGCGATTTTCCATCCAAGAGCCTTGCGAACCCCAAGCTGAGTGTGTGGGCAGGAGACACACGGGCACCTCAGCACTTACGTCACTGTGAGCAGTTCTGCCCCTGGAGAAAGGGCCTGGGGAGGGGGCTGGAGGAGGGGGTGTCATCCAGCACCCCGTCCATTTCCCATTTGAGGGTCCCGTCTTGGAGGACATCTTGGTGGCCTCCCCGAAGCCGGAGTTTCCACCCATGCCAACAGCCCCCCCCATACTCATGCACTTACCCTCCTCTCCCCTGCCACTCCCCATCACTTCCCCTGCCCTGACGACCACCCACACCCCCCACTCCACCTTCTCAAGCCCATCCACGCACTGCCCCCTCCTTCCTACTCTTCCTGCTCATTAACTGTGCCACTGACACACCCGCCCCCCATCCCTTCCATATCCCTCGCTTCTCT
>PVKZ01005908.1:0-43954 GCA_004027375.1 Macroglossus sobrinus | reverse complement strand
AGAAGGAGGGAGGGAGGAAGGCAGGGAGGAGGGAGGGAGGGAGGTAGGAGGGAGGGAAGGCGGGCCTTTGCATCACAGTCACCATACTAACTGAAACTCACGTTCTGATCGCACACGATGTAAAATGCTGTGTGTAATTATCCAGAGCTAATTCCCTCCCGTGTCCGCTGGGCCTGTGCTGCATCCGATGCGCCATCGCTCGTGGTCCTGAGTCCTTTCCTCTTCCCCAGCCCCTGTCTTCCTCACCCCCTCTTCATCTGCACGCCATGGCGTGGCCCTTCCCTCTCCCGTGCCCCCCCTGCCCCCCAGGCTTCTGAAACCGCGCATTTGCCGATATCCCCAGACCCGCAAACTGTCAAGTTCAAGTCCGAGGAACGCTGCTCGGTTCTTATCTCCTCGCTCTGTCTGTCTCAGGGCTGCCTGCCCCTTGCTGGGTTCCCCCCGGGCCTCTGTGCGCCAAGTTTTATCCATGGAACCAAGTTCAGCCGTCTCTCGTGCCAGGGGGAGGCGGCTGGGCTTTAGCTCCTCGTCCTCCCCGTCCTCCCCGTCACCCCTCCCACCGTCTGCCGCAGCTGACGGTACCCAGATGCGTTCCGTATCGGAAACCCAAACCCGAGATCACCCGAAACTCGGCTCCGCCCTTATCTTAAAACAGCCAGCCGGTCCTGGCATCACCGCTGCCTTAGTCTGTCTCATCTGTGATGGAGGTTACTCCATTGTCTTATAACTGTTAAGAGTCACGACTGTTTCTGTCACCAGAGTTTTTATATCTCAGGCACCTCCCATAGTTTTTGTATGGCAGTAAATGCTTCACTAATACCTTCATGTGGAGAAACAAGTTTATCGGCCAGCCCTAGTTGCCAAGATGCTAATAGCATCACCCCATTGTCCTCCAAAAGCCAGAGCCCTATACAACGGTAGGTTCTCTAACCTTAATTTTAAAAAATGTTATATTAATGAGTGTTAAACGAATGCTGCTATAGTCAAGTGAAATACTTTAAGATTTTATTCTTTTGCGGTTTCTTGGTTTAAAAGAAAGCCTTTTTCATGTGCCACTGAGGGATTTTTGGAACTTGAACACTTACTTCTAATTCCTTCAGGTTTTCAAAACGAAGTCCACACTTCCTGTCAGGCTTACGCCATTTACCCAGTTTTTCTTATTTAATCATATTTCTCAATATTGTTTTTGTTCATGGGAGGCTCTCAGATCGTGGTTTGACAGTTACATTGTTGTGACACGCATAGCTGTGGCTCCCACCTGTCATTATGAAATAAATGGTTGCCATTATCTAGCACTCCTTCTGGGGACAGCTTGGAAGGGCAGAGTTTTTTCCATTTCGGTCCTAAGTAAATGGCACAGAGCCTGTGGTGTGTCCCCACTTCTAAAGGGTAACTCATCTACGTGTGCTTTCTCGTGGTTTTCGTATCTGACGCAGGGAAATAATTCAGGGCGTCGAAAACGCACACTTTCGACGCTCTCATCGTATTTTAACCTCCTGACCTTGCTGTGGCCTGTGAGATGACCGGGGTTTGATGTGGACTCTGGTCGCACGTGGTGGGGGGCGGTGGCTTGTCCCACACGGCGGCCGCCACTTGCGGTTTCTGTCCCGAGACTGCGTGCGGCTGAGGGACAGCGTGCGCTTTTGTCACTCGGTGGCCTTTCCTCTCCCGAGTCCTGGGAAGCCGGCCCAGCGGGTGTGAAGCGTCGTGCGCCATACGCACGATCGATGGTTACGCACGATCGATGGTTCTCAGGCGAGGTCTGAGGGCCAGAGTGGGCCACCGCATGCATGATTTATAGGACTCGCTGGCGAAGCTGCCGTTGGTGAAAAAGATTTATTTGTGGGCACGAGTTTGCTCTGTGGGTTTAATTTTATGTAACGATAACATGGAACTATTCAGATGTCATCTCTCTTCGTCAGTTTCCGTACATGATAGTCTAACCATTTTTCTGTTTAATCTAGATCTTTTTAATTATGCTTATGTTCCTTTTTCGCAACGAATGTTGCTTAGTTCTGCCTTCTCTTTTTTTTTGTCTTCATCAATCATATTGGCGTTTTGGCGGTTTATTTTTATAGTCTTTCCACAGAGCCGGTTTGTGGCTTTGTTGGTCTTCTAATGTAGATTTGTTTTCCAATGCAGTAGCTTTTTCCTGCCGTCTTTGTCGCGTCTGTTCTTGTATTTTCTTTGGGTTTATTTCTCTAGCGTTCTTCCTTCTCCCCGTTTTCTTGGGAAAGCCTTATCTCACTACTCTTTAGCCTTTCTTTGTTCTAATGTTCGAGACTGTACATTTATTTCTCTAAGTGTTAGTTCAGTTGCCTCCTGAAACTTTCGATATATACTCTGTTATTTTTCATTTTAATCTCATTCTTAAAAAGTCCTTTTCTGTGATACTGACCACTTTCGCATTATATTTCCTATTATAAAGTTTTCTTAAGTTTCTACATTTTAATCTATCTTTAAGAGATCCAGCTTGGACGCTTACTGATGACAGGCATTTCCGTTTCATGATTTATAGCATCCTGCTCTTATGCATGTTAATCTGACCTTTCATTTTCCTTTGGTTGACTTTATCAGTCTTCTCCTGGCGTTCGGTGTAGCCTGAGCTGGTTTCAGAGAAAAACAAGGGGACTAACTGTGTGTGTGTCTCCGTGCGTTCCCCACCCCGCCCCACGTCTGCCCCGTCACGTGGTGTATTTGGGGGGCCAGAGCGTCTGGGACACAGCGCAGGAAGCACTACGAGGCCTGTTGGGAACAGAAACGCCCCGGACAGCCCTTTCTCCCTTTCTCTGAGACCCTCCCGTCCGCGGGCCTCCGTGGTGCTCTGCTCCTCTGCCTGATTTTTCCTCCCTGCCTCTCCTTTTCCCCGCTGGGTCCCCCTTTTTCTCCCTCCCTCCTTTCTTCCCCTCCCTCTGCATCCCTTCCTTCCTCCTTTCTCTCCCTCCGATCTTCCTTCCCTTCTCGAATCTTCACTGCCTTTTCCTCCCCCACGTACAGACATGCCTCGAAAACCGGAAAACCGCGACTCCTAGGTACTTTTAATTTTCGATCAAGGAGACATACTCCACAGAGGCCGAGAGCTACGGACTCGGTTCGCTCTAAGGAAAGTCTCCCGTGCCCTTTAAATCCTGGAAACGTGGCAGATCGCTCGATGTCAAGGCAGTTTTGTTCCGGACCGGGGGCGAGCCATCAGAAATAAATTGGGTCACTACCCCTTTAAATAGAAACTGCCTCGGGGGCTGGCGGAACTCTGGGACGACTTCTTGGCCGAGGGTGCTGGTCCTCCCGCGATGTCGGTTGGGCCTGGGTGAGACGGGCGGCCCAGGCGAAGGTGCCCTGCCCTGTGTGTCATGAAACCTCTCCTGCCCTCCTGGGACAGACCTGCCGTGAGTACTCGGCTGGAATGCCAGTAATCGTGGCAGGAATCGCCCCTGGGGGGGGGACCCTAAATGTTTTACTACCCCCCCCCCCCGAAAGGCAGTTGGCTTCTAGAGACCCATCCTGGAGGATGAAATCAGGTTCAGCTCAGCCATTTTTGGTTTTCGTTCTGTTTTTTTTTCTTCTTTTTTTTTTCCCCCCTAGTTGGCACATTTTCAAAGCTATTTTTAAAACCACTCCGAGGATTATCTGGAGATTATGAAGGGAGGAATTTTTTTCCCTTCCGTCGTTAACCGAGATGAATTGTGCAAAGGCCTTTTTGGTTTCAGATCTTTAAAAATGTAGTTGCGTGATAGCTTTTTAATTGGTTCGATTCCCCAGTCGAATCCATTAGGCATCGGTTTAAAATTGTACGTGATTTAGAATTTTACATTGAACGTCCTCTTAGAAAATATCTTCTCCGTTTATTCATACTTGAAAACGATGTTAACAGTGTTTTTAACATAGAAGGCTTTAAATTTATACATCAGGCATCGGTTGCATGGGTCTTTCGAAATGTTCGAAAGTTTTGCGAACGTTTCTTAAAGCTGGTGAATTAATTCTAGCTTGATGTTTAAAATACTGTTTCTGTCTTCTGTTTCTAGAACTTAAATTGATTTGAATACTGGCGAAAGTACTCACCCAATTGTATAAGTCTACATAAGTTTAAGATACTTCAGAGTAGTTAGTATTCCCCAAATTAAGACTTAATTTAGAATTATAATTTTAAAACCATTTAAGTTTCAAAATGCATTAACTGGCTTAATTAGAGAAAATAGTTTTAGAATTTTGCAGTTAGCTTACTCTAAAAAAAAAAAAAGGCAGTTTATAATTAGTTTTATTTCAAGGGAGGTAAATCAAAAGTATAGTGGATAAATAAGCCTTGAAGTCTTTAATAATTAAATATGTAGGTTCATGAATATATCAGTTTGCATAAAAGATATCATACACTAGAGCTGAAATTGCAAATAGGAAATTCTGCTTAGCTTACATGAAAATGCTTCGCATCAAGGAGAAATAAGCTTTTTGCCTCAATTAACTCTTGCATATGGCACCCATGATGGCAAAATTTTTCATTATTTTTAGTAAAAAATTATTCCACTTTTTAAAAAGTCTAATTTGTTTTTGATCTACGGGTTCCTGAAGTGTTTGTAAACTTTCTCATAAAACAGTCCCACTGTTACAGACCAGTAAGGGAACTAAAAGATCGTTTAGTATCTGATTACTAACGGTCGAATAATATTTGTTTTTATAACAATAGAGGTGCAGATGGAAAGGTTATTTTTTAAAAAATCATTGAAATAACTTAGATCTTAGTCGTTGACGAATAGGCAACAGGGGTGGTTATTTCAGATGTAATTTTACTGGGACTGGCGTGTGATGATGTTGAAAGAGACACACTTGTTAAATTAAGTAGAGCTTATGATTCACAAATCGATATCTCACTGAAATTCATGGTTCATTGAAAACCTTTTGGATAGATAGGATAAATTCCACTTCATTTGTGGCATTAAATAGTCTTATGTGCCCATCCGTTTTGTAGTGTGACTTGCCTCTAACTCAACACTCTCTAAGTGCTTTGATGTCTTGTCTCATTTGGATCCTTGGGATAACTTGTGTAGGTGTAAGTAAGGTGGATATCTCTGTCCTTATTTTATAAGTGGAGAAGTTGGAGTCTAGCTCTTGGAAGCATAGACGAGGTCTCACGCTTAGCTCTTGATTTTGTACTGTTTTTATATGGACATATAAAGTATGCTCGATAAGTACTTAGAATGAGTTAGCATAAATAATCTGTAACCGTAAGAGCAATATTTACTTTAATAAGATGTGAGATCGGAGAAATTAGAAGGGGAAGATCCTTCAAATCAATCTACATTGCATTGGACAAAGTATGAAAATTATCTCGTAGGTCATACGTATGTGATTGTAATATATAAATCTATTTGTACATTTACAGTATGCAATTGTAGTGTATAACGTGTGTATATGTGTGCATATGTATATATAGACATATGTACATACGTGCGTGTGTACTTAATTGATCTCGAAACCTAAGAAAAGCTGCTTGTTTTACCAAGATAGCTAAAAGGAGAAATGGAGTAAAGAAAGGTCTGTGATAAAACTTTAAAAGGTGGCATTTTGTTAAAAAGAATGGAATTTAACCCAAGAACGTGGAAATTTTGGTTCTTGATTTTTCTTTAATCTTCTATTTTTCTGAGTTTACCCACGGTATTTATATGTAATTCTGATGTCGTTGTTTCTCCTGTAGCCATTGAGTGGATTATTGGGACTTTTTAACTTTTAGACAAAAAGGATAAGAGATTGTGAAAATATTAATTTGCATGATCATTCCTGATAAAACGTGTTTTGCACTTTTTTCTATTAATGCCAATCTGGACTCTCTGTGTAGTACAAGACTTTCACTGTAAAAGTAAACACTTAGCAAAAGCAACACAATTAAGTAGAGTTTTTTCTAGAGAATGGAAGGAGTAGCCAAAAATAGATACCTCAAAACAAAATTAGCTGCTTTTTTCCCCCAAAAAAATTCCATTATAGTCTCTGCATACTTGTCTTGAAATACTTCTCAGACCGTCTCTTTGCGTCTCTTCTACTGAAGTGTGAATTTTCGAGGGTAAGGGCTGTGCTTTTTCACACTTCTGTTTGGCACCTGCTACACACACACAGCAGCTTCTCGAATGTCTTGAAAGAATGAATGAGTGAGAGGAGAGATTGAAAGCAGACATGCCGATGGTTGTGGGTATCGGAGGGGTTGATTCCAGCATGCAAGGTAAAAAAAACAAACAAACAAAACGCTGGCTTATGTGAAAAAAAAAAAAAAACAAAAAACAAGGGACAGTTCAGGGGTCGTGAGGTCAAATAGGACCAGTATTTGTCAAGCCAAAGAAATTCGAATGATGCCGTCGCCCAGAAAAGGGCCCCATTGTCCCTTGGCTTCTCCCAGATGCTTCTAGCGTACAGAAGGGACCGTAAACTCCATCGAGAGGCTTCGCTGACGGGCTAACGTGTTTCGCCAAAAGGTGGAGTCAGTCACCTTTCCAGAAATATTTTAAACAGATAGTCTGTGTACCTGTGTATAGATGTCTGTCCTGTGGGATGGGCTGGGTGAAGACCAGGGAAGCTGCAGCAGCAGCAGCAGCCTCAGTGGTTAGGGCGATGATCAAGTCAGACCTCTGAGCCTCGGTGTCCTCGGTGTCACGGTCAGGTGGCCGTGGCCACGGCAGCTCCTTCGCAAGGCTGCGCAACCGTCCAGGGAGATGGGTCGGTTCGCGCACGCGGCGCAGATCGAAAGGCCCGCTCTCGGTGCGCGTGAGTTCTGTCGAGCGGTATCTGTGACCATTTTTGATGTGGACCTCGAGCAGTTTCGTGCGGTTCCGCCGTTATCGCCGGAGTTGGTATTTTCACAGAAGGAACAAACTTCAAAGGAGACGCGGTCGTCGTTCCTTAGTCTTCTCAGAGGAACCGTCGCAGACGGCGCCCTGAACGTGTCTGTGGTCCTGTTACTTTCATCCGCTGTTTTAGACCTAACCTTTTTTTTTAATTTATTTTTTTTAATGCCAGCATGCTACTTAGCGACGTAATTAATCGAGCTCATGGAGGAGTCTGAGCGATCTCGGAATTTAGAAAATGCATTTAGGAGAGCTAAATGCCTCATCTATTTGTTTCTGCTTGGTCGCTGGAAACTGACCGCACGCCGTGGTAACTAGCAGGCAGCAGACACTTCGCATTTACGTGTTTATTTCTCATAGTTGTCTCGCCGCCAGGAAGGAGAGTGTGGTCCAAGAGTGATGCTCAGGATGTGTGGAGGGTTCCAAGCGCTCACAGTTAGTTGCATGTCCACACTTTCTCTTTGAAGAGAGAATGTCGTTTTGACCTGAGAAACAGTTGTATGAGGCCAAACGGTGACCATTGAACAAAGCCCTGTGCATTTTAGTGAACGTCGACATCCGTATTTAAGGTTTTAAAATAAGCGTTATATTATGATGGTTAATATTCTTCTAAATAAACACACTGTGAAAAAGCAAGGCTCGTTTGGAAAGGTGGGACGTGGCAGGAGTACTTTTGAACAGATGCCACAAGGGGGCAGGCTTGTATTTTCGCATATTATTCGTGCTGCTTCTTTGTGAACAAGGGAACCTTTTGTTACTTAAAACTGTGGCTTTGCACGTGGCTCATGGTTCAGCATTTTATATAGGATCACTTCTACATGTTCGCGTTTCTGATGGGCACCTGCCTAAGCTACATTCCACGCTCTCCTGAATTCTAAGAAGGCTCTGACCTCACGTTTCTCAGTGAGCCGTCCGAATGTGGGTTACTGGGTTGCGATTGAGACGTAGCGCCGGGTGAAGGTGGCTCGGCGGGGGTGAGGGTGGCGGAGGCCCCAGCAGAGACTCTGTCTGTGCCTTGTCCTCCTAAAGGCCGGGCCCGACGTCGGCCTGGTGCTTCTCGGCCTTTGTTCCTGTTGAAGGGAAGGGACCCCGTGTCCAGGGCCAGACTCGGGCGTGGGAGGACGTGACTGTTTTCTGCAGAATTAAACGTGAAGACTGGTGTGGCCCGGGCCCAGGGGAGCTGCGCTGGGTTGCTTGGGGGAAGGAAGCGAACCCGAGGCCGCCGAGCCTCCATCAGAAGCCGTGGATGCAACGTTCTGTGGCTCTGAGCGGCGTGGTCCGTGACGTGTATGGATGAGATGATGTCGGTTATAACAGATGCGTCCAGATGTGGCTCTGCTTCCTGGAGGATCTGTTTTCCTGGTCATCAGACAGCTGCCCAGCGCAGGCCGAGGCCTTCAGTGGGGACACGAGGCATTGGGTACCACCTTCGGCCTCCGGACAGCACAGTTAGCCCTTCTCTGGACGCTGCTGTTTTTGTCAGGGTCTTTCTCTCCATCGCTCAGTGAGTCCCTTACGAAAGGTTGGATTGTAGAGAGGGTTTCTTCCGGACTCCTTGGGTTCCTTCATTCACTATTTGCATATTTTCCTAAGTTTTAAAAAGACATTGCATATAGAATTCATTGGACCAGATTTCAGAACACACCGGTTTCAACCTCACAAAAGCGGTGACAAAGCTGTAGCTGAGCTTGGCCGACGGAGGGGAGAGGGGGCGGGAAGGGTCTCCAAGAGCAGCTCGGAGCGTCTCTGGTCACTGGCCTCCCCGCCCTAGTCATCATCGGCTTGTGGAGGGTGGTTTGTGTCCCTCGTCCTCCATTCGGCCCTTCTGGGGTGATTGGGGAGCTTTTATAAGAGCTCCAGACGAGGCGTGGGGAAATGACTGACGAATTGGTTTCCCCTGAAATGGATTATTAGCGCCTTGATCCTTTCTTCTAAGTCCTCGGCAGTGTAATTGTTTTTTTTTTAACCTCTGGTAGATGAGGAAGTGGAAGTTTCGTGACGAAAATATATGGATAAGTTTCCCTAGCTTATCATTTGAGGGTTGTATACGTTTTCCTCTTGGCAACATTCTCTATGCTTTTTTAGTAGAAATAATCGTATTCAAGGTTTGCAAACTGGTTCTGTGGATTACGTGAAAGGTTTCATGCTTCGAGAAACAGCCGGACCCTCCCCGTGTGCCACCGTGCGCCCTGAAACTGAGTGCGCCCCGCTCGGAGATCCCCTCAAAGATGAGACGCAAGAGCGTGGCTTGCGTTAAGGACATCCTTCTACGTGTCTGCAGAAAACCCGAGAACTGTTAGCAAAAACAGCTCGTTTGCAGTGGTACCCAATCGGAACATTTAACTCCCAGATAACTAGACTCTCACTAAAAGGACTTCAAGAATTTGCCCACGATGTATTCTTGTCATTTTACATGTGGTGTTAATATATGTGTGTGTGCGTGTGTGTTTATGAAGGAATTTTGGGTTAAATTGCTTTGTAGTTGAACTTTTTAAGAAAGAAGTTAGAGATAAGGAAGGGGTGGTTAGTTAGTGACAGACCTCGAAAGCCATGCCAAAGATTGGGGTTTTATCTGATAGGTGGTCTCGTAACTGTATGGGTGACAGGCAGGACACTCAAGGCAATTTTAAGAAAAAGGAGCCCGGAAGCCGTATGCAGGGTGGATTTGCTTGGACCTGGCTGGGCATGGACGGGAAGCCGGTCGACGGGTTGGGGTGGCATGGTGGGGGGGGTCTGGAGGTCTCATCCTACAGGACAGATTCTGGAGCAGGGCGACGGCAGTCGGCACAGAAAAAGCAATGCAAGGCGGAGATGTCATCAGGGAAGAAATGACAAGCCTCTGTGTGCTTAAGAACAACGTGTGTTATTTAAAATTTCTATTTTTGTCAGAGACAGTCTTAGGGGCAAGCCCATCTTCTCCAGGAAAACTATTTCTGTGCGTTGAGCATAGTGCACAGTCTTTCGTTATAAAGGAGATGACGCGTCTTGCTGTAAAGCCCAGCGTTGGAAGACACTTGACTCTGAGCCTGATTTCATAGAACGGTGCGGACAAGAGTGACTTTGAGAGATCCTGGCGGAGTGGCTCTCAGGCTCCCGGTGTACTGGGGATGGGGCGTGGTTTTAAAGGCCGCAGGGTGTCGTGGTGTGGAGCACGGACTGCGACCCACCTGCGGGTGTGAGACCGGGGCCCGCCCCTTGCCGTGGGCGAGCTGCTGCTGTGAGTCCCAGGGAACTAACTGTTCGGTTGCTGCAGGGACCAAGTGAGATGGTCCATACGAAGGGGTTTAGACGGTCGCCTGGCACACTGTAAATGCTGGATAAACCATAGCAGCTCTCCTTGCTATTAATTCATCTGTCCTTTACCTCTGCTCTGGAGAGTCTTAATTCTTCATACCTTTGACAGTGGGCTCGGGAATCTGTATTTTTGAAATATCCCTTCCCTGTGACTCTGATCAGCAAGTTTGGAAACTTTCCTTACAACCTGCTTCTCGACCTCCACACAGTAGAGCTGTATTTAAACCGGTCTGTTTGCTTTTATCCTTCATCTTGACCTTCCCAAGATGGTGGCGGCTCTCTGTGCAGCCTCACCTGGAAGCCACGCTTCCTGCCCTCACACTCCAGCTCTGCTTCTCTCCAGCCCGACCTGTGCGCTCAGAAATACCCTCCTAAACGCTGGGGAAACGAATATGGATGTGGCCTCAGCTACTAATTACAATTACAGAGGGTTTTTTTTTAACGCATAGATACTATCAGATTTCATTTTTTTGTGTGTGTGTGTGTGTGTGTTTGTTTTTTAAATTCCTCCTAAGACCTGTTTGTTCTCCAACCCTCTGATTGTTGCTGGTGTCTTGGCTCTGATGCAGGCATCTGAGCTCTGGCTTCATGTCATAACCCCCCGGGGGCATTTTCAAACCTACCCCTGCGCGGGACTCAGGTTAAGGCCGGTTAAATCGGGATGGGCCCGATTTATTTGTGAAAAGCTTCCCGCTTGGGTCTGAGGTTCAGCCAAGGTTGAGAAGCACTGCGTTAGTCTCAGCCTCATCATTGTCGTGTACCCTGCCCTCCCCCGTCCGACCGACCGAGCACAGGAATGCTTCAGCATCTCGAGTCATTACAGCTTTCCTGGTCTGGCGCAGCTGTGGAGGGAGATAAAGCCGGCTTAAGCCTGCGTTTCTTCCTAGTACACTGTGCTCGTCCCCGTCTCTGTGCCTTAGGGCTCCGTACATGCTGTTCTCACACCAGGTCAAGGTCCTCTCTCGCACGCACCCGCCCAGAGCTGTAACGTTTTCCTTCAAAGTGCAGGCACGTCTTCTCTCCCACGCTACGTGTGTGCTCCTAAGAACCTTCTCGTTTTGCGAAATTGCGTGCAAACGAGAAGACAGCTTACGGGGAGAGAGAAACAGCCGGGGGCCCAGACCGCAGCTCAGCGCTTACGCAGCGTTTGTCAGCCCAGCACCGAGAAAAAACAAACCCATCGGTTCCAGCTCCGTAGAGCTGGAGGAAGCCCTCGTGGTAGATATGAAACGTGCGCCCAGAAAAAGGAGAGGGGAGTTAATGAGAGCGGAGGCGGCAGGTGCAGAGATCACGCAGAAGGATGTGGTGCTGCGTGCGGCGGGCGGGCCCAGGGGGCGGCTGACCCCGCAGGGGCCCCGAGCTGCACAGAGCCGGAGGTGGGGGGACCCTGGAGAAGGGCCGGCCTGCCGTCGAGCTGCCGTTCTTGCTCAGGAAAGGGACGCCCGCCAAGGCTGCGGCCGCAGAGCGGAGCGCGCTGGCTTAACCTTCGTGCTAAATAAAGGGGGTTATTTGCTCCCTGCTCTGGCTCCTTTTGTGTAGGAGAAGCCCTGAGACTCAGTGCAAATTTTGTGTGCGATGCCGAGCACTTAGGAACGCATTTGCCTCCCAGAACCCACGCCATGGCAAGGACTAGACCACATGTCCCAGTCTGTAACCCCAGACTGCTAGTGACGACATGAATTGATTTGGGGCTCTCTCTCTCTCCCCTAGGACGGAGCGCTGTGAGTGTGCTGGTTTTGACTTGCTGAAGGAACGAACGAATGAATGAATGAATGAATGACTTAGAACTTCTCCAAGGAGAGGGGTTGGGGAGTGCTTAGCGACTAGAGCACTGGATTTGCATTTTCAAGGTGGAACCATGCGCCCCGACCCTCTCCTGCTGCCGTCATCATCCATTACTATTATTACTATTATTATAGGGCCTTTTGAAATCCATGTAATAAGTTCTCTACTGTTGTAGCAAATTTAGCAACTTAAAACAACAATAGACCCTTATGATCTTCCTCGGTTTCCAAGAGGGAGGAATTTGGGAGTGCCTTAGTCTAATGGTGCTGGTTAGAGTCTCCCGTGAGGCCGCAGCCCTCCGTGGCTGAGGGCCACGTCCGGGGTGGCCTGCTCGCGTGGCTGCCGTGGCTGGCAAGTCCGTGCTGGCCGCAGGCTGGCCGCCCCTCCCCCGGCCACGTGAGGGCCTTCACGGTGTGAGGGCCGGCTCCTCCCGGGGAGGGCGAGCAAAGAGAAGGTGTGCCGAGGCCCCGTGACTTAGTCTTCGAAATCACACGCCGTGATCCGCGCGGTGTTTTTCTCGTGTCACCGCTGTCCGCTGTGGGAGTGCCTGGCATACAAGGGGTATGCGTATCTAGAGGTTGTCAGAAGCCATGCCTGAGGCCGGCCACCGTTTTCCTGATCCACGAGTTTGTTCCCTCGTCCTAGGACATGTACAGTCTGCGTCTCTTTGTTCACTGCACATAAGTTTTTTCCACGCCGCTCAGTTTCCGTTATTTTCTGGTGACCGTGACGCCCTAGTTTCTTCTGTTTCTGAACATGAGATTATAAAAATACAATAGTTACACTTCATTTTCTCGAACATTCAATTCCGCGGCAGTGAGGACCCTCTGTGTACCTAGCTAAGCATTTTACATTTTCTAATGTATTCCTATAAAGATGGAAACGTAGGCTCAGTATTTGCACGTGAAGTCACTTGGTTATCCGAACAATTTGATGTGACTTACTGTTCCAGCGTCTTCCTTGACCGTTACTATGACTGGAGGGCAGTTAAGGAGTCTTTTAAACTTTTTCTCTTTTATTCTATCTTAAGAGCAAATGAATATAAATTTGCAAATACAGGTTTTTCATGAAATTCTCTAGTCAGATGTCACACATTGAAGGATTTAGGCATTTCTTTTAAAAGGCATCTTGAAAGAGAGAATTATTCTCTTGACATAAATTTACTAATGAAATTCAGTAGTTGATGTGATTTTTTTTTTTCCCCATCGACCCATCTCTGAGTCCAAGTGCCTGGTGTTTTTTACACGTGGGCTGTCTACCCACCTTCACTTCTAATTCAGAGCCAAGAGCACAAGCAATCACTGAGCTGCAGTTTTTATAATTGTTTTACAGTTGTTTTGATAATTCTGGATAGAATGATGATTAATACAGGTATGTGAGACGTTTGCGGCTATGTCAGATGAGGTGACTTTGATTTATAGATGTTGTCAGGTCATTATCATACTTCAGAGGATTTCCACGGGCTTCTTTTTTTGGCCTCTTTTCTTCGATAAACTGTTTAATTCAGTTTGCCAGTATTTTGGGATTTTATAAATTTGCAACCTGTCTGTCAAACTTGGTATCAGGTTATCTCAGCTACTTAAAGTGAATTAGAAAACCCTTTTTATATTCTCCTGTGCTGTATGCCATTGTCATCAGGGATCATTCCCTTGAAACTATAAAAGAATTATCTGAAGATTTATTTGTGACCATGGACTTATTAACTGAAATTCCATAATTTTAGGACATCACAGATAGTTTTGATATCCATTTCTCCTTTTTTTCCCTTCTGCTGTTTCACACATGGCGATGCCTGTTTTTGTTACTTTGTCAAGTAAAAGCGATCGTTTTGATCAAACACTGGAGAAATTTATGTGGAATAGTGTCTTTGTCTTATATGATCAACTTTAGTTTTTAGAATTAGTGGGGGCAAGGATTACATTTGTTAAGTGGATCTCTTTCATTGAAAAAAGTGGATGATTCAAATTATTTAAAAAATTTCTCAAGCTCTTCATAAGTAATGTACATCTAAGACTTTGTTTATACTCATGCTTTTTATGTATCGTTGTATATCTCAGCTTTACTTTCCACAGTTAACAGTTTTTAAATATTTCCAGACACATTCGCCATCTTATGCACATGATGTTACAGTGTGTTTGCTTTTTCTCTTCTACGCTAGTTTTAAAACTTTTTAAATTCCTTTTTTTTTAAGTCCTTTTGGGCTCTCTCTAAATTCTTTATGTCCTCTCATGTGATGTGGAAACAGAATCTCTCTCGGATACTTGAAACGCCCAGATACGCAGAGTAACTTCTATTCTCTTCTATCTTCTAGTGATAGACTTTTAAATTCTGTTTATCTATCTTTATGCGGTACGGGATTTGTTTTTACGTGGATTTGTGTGCTGTACGTGTGCTCAGCGCATTTGCAGCCTCGCAGATGAGTTACTGGAGTAGATGACCCATCACAGTAAAAGGAGCGTGGGCCAGCGTGTTGTATCTTGAAGATTTGCTGTCAGGCGATCACAGAGGCTCGTCAGAAATACAGCATCACTACTTAACTTCCGTTGTACGAAGACTGCTCTGTTTTTCTCTACAAGAGATGAAACAAGTTCATTGGGATTTAGTTAGAGTTGACAGAGCCATATTTTCTATTACCCAGCAACTTTCTAAAAAACATTTTTGTATTTAAAGTAGACGGTTTGATGTTACGTAACCTGAACAAAGCAAGGCGCTTAGGTACATGATCGTAATTCTTGTCACTCGGCTGACATAACTTGCGTGTGCGTGCATGCTGGCTACCTAAGAGTCTGGACTGTTCTTCTTGTGTGGTGGTTTCTGCGAAACGGACGTGCTTGTTCGTTACAGCGATGGGATCATTGGAAATGATGATTATATTTCCATTCAGTGGCTTCCTTTAAAATCGCCCCTAATGCCCCAACAGAACCTTTACCAGAATTTCTTCCTAATCTTCCTTTTGTCCTCCCGGTGTTCAGCCTCCTTCCTGTCCTGGAATTACCTTTCTAAGATCCGGAATACCGCTCTGCAGGACACGCCTCCTGGCGGCTCCGGCCCCCGCAGGCAGGGTCGGCGTTTGGCTGGCTGGTACTCGTTCGGGGAAACCGGCTGTTCACCACCAGTAGCATCTCCCCCGAAAGCCTGGGGCTCATGGGTTGCGTGCGGGGTAGGTTTCAGATTCTCTAGCGGTGTGTCCGAGGTTTTGGGGACTTGGAAGATCCCCGAATACTCCAGCCTCCGTTTCCCCACCGTCCTGTAAGCATCTCAGACGCCCCTGCATCTGAGGGGGGGGGTGTGGGGCGCCTGCCACGAAGACGCTGTGCCTGTTCTGGACACGCGTGCGAAGTGTTCTTCTCTTTCTCCGGTCCGACGAGGAATCTGAAGGTTGTAGGTTGTTCTCGGAGGTTTACTTTAGGAGGAAATTTCCTCTGCGAAGCCCGTCCTGACCTCCCGCCACCGACAGTGCTCCTCCCACCCTCCTCCTCTCCTCGGGGGCACCTCCTGTGCCCTCTTGGGACCTGGCGTGCCTGCGATCAGCGTTTATTACTTTGCCCTCGTAACTGCTTACAGACCTCCCGCCCTCCTGGACTGTGGACCTAGCGCCAGGCGTAGCACAGTGTCGTGGGAAGAAGCCGGTTTTTTTTTGTTTTTGTTTTTTTTGAGTCAGATAACCGGAGTTCAAATTCCAGGTGTGCCATCTACCAGCAGTGTGACCGTGCGGGACAGGTCCATGCAGCCGAGGCTCAGTTTGCTTATCCACACACCAGTGGCAGTAAGGAGGGTGCGTTGATTATTAAACGCGATGCTATGTGGACTGCTTATTATTCCTCTGCCTCACACACCGCGTTCAACAAGTTTTAAGTTTCGTTTCGCCTTTATTTTTCTCTCTGAGCTTTAATGTGCAACAAGCAAGCAGGTTTTATCTGAAAACACCGCTCTCTCCTAGTGCTCCGTGGTAAAACCGGATAAGTTATCAGTCCTGCTAAGAAAAAAACCATAGTTCGCAAATTTCTACCAGCTCTCGGGAGAAGAGGCTGCTTTGTCCTTCAGAGAGGCCTGGCTAGCACGCTGTCACTGTCACGCACAGAACGTTCGGGAAATGAGTATCCATTCTATTTGTGCAATCAGGAGAGGATTGTAGGTTTGGCCATCAAATTAACAGGTACGCGGAAAAAAAGGGGGTTCTCTTTAAAGATTAAAACAGAAAAAGTTATACGAATTCATCACATCACAGAGATTAAGGCAAATCTTGAGTTGTCGCTCTTTCATCAAAACAGCGAACTTTTGGGGATAATTAGTACGCATCAGGAGAGGAGAGCAAGGTGCACACAGGGTGATTTTCACAGATGAAAAAAAATGCATTTGGAATCGGTAACTGACGATACCGTTTCTCTGAGGCCATTTGCGAGACACTTTCTCCTTTACACAGCAAGCGGAGGCATTTTTCCAGCATCCTTCGGTGCACCCAGTTCCGTCCGAAACCAGGCGGCTCAGAGCACGGGGGCGTGGCCTCACTCACTCCCCTGGCTGCTGCTGCGGGAGATGCCACCTCGTTCTCGCCTTGCCTTGACGTCCCCCGTTCGCATGTCCAGAAGTGACGTTTGCAAATTTGAATTCAAGTCGAACTCCAGAGCTCAGAACCTGAGCTTCCCTCGTTAAAGCTGCATGAAAAAGTCAGTGCTGATCAGGGAGTGAATAGGCTTTGCATTTTACAGTGCGTTTTTACATCAGACTAAAAAAGAGTAAAATAGCGTCGTAGGAGCTTTGAAGTGAAACTTCGGTTGGAATGAAAAAGGATCCGTCAGTGTCATTTGGGCTTACCTCCCTACCCCCCGCCCCCAGGTCGTGCGGAATCGTGCTGACCTTGAGAGAGAATAAAGATATGTTTGCTGCTATCAGACTCCTAGGGGGGAATATCAGGAGGGTCAAATCTGATACAAGGCGGTGACTCGGAGGTGATCGGAGAATCACTTAAAGCGTTTAAAAAGTGGGAGTAAGCAGGTCCTCGCTTTCTATTTTGGTAGGAGACCCTGAAATGCTTGGACACTTAGGTGTCAGAGTCCACCCTATCAGAGAAGGTGGGTGGTCGGTAGGCTTAGCTCTGAGACCTGGACCAGATGGATGGATGCAGTTCACCGTAGATGCCTTTTTTCTTCACGACCGGAAATGAGGTCCAGTGTGGAGCCGCCGTCTTCAGCTGACTGCCTTCCTCGTCATTGCTGGAAGAGTCCTTTCTGCAGCAGCATTGTGCCCTGCACCCCACGGCCGAGCGCTTTGGGAATCACAGAGATGGTGGGAGCTACTCAAGCAGCTTCTGCAGGATTTGGTGGCTTTCGTGTAAGGTCTTCCCATAGAGACGGTGCTTTCGATTGATTTTTTTTTTTAAAATTTATTTATTGCTGTTTACTCTTCAGACCACGTGCTCAGTGATCTTTCCATTTCTCCGTCTGTTTCTCCAGTCGCTGGTACCGACCTCACGGCACTCGGCGTTCCCCTGGCCTGGGGTGTTTCTCGCATTTGCACGAGCCGATCGGGACGGTGCACACCCATGGCGTGGGCCTCTCTGGGCCTCTCGGCACACGTTCTGTTTCTTTCAAAACGCCGTACTGCCAGCTTCTCCTCGGTCGTTAGAAGCTGCTTTCCTTTTGCACGCGCTGCTTAGCATTTCTGAACCAGGGCTGTCGGGCGTGTTGGGGACGCTGACTGAGTGCTTTTTTTTTTTTTTCTTAATATAGAAAAGTGAACATTTGCAAAAGAATAGCAAAAAAACACAGTCTTACAGGATAGCGAACGTGGCGAGCTGACGTGGCGGGTAGATGTCTGTGGGGGGTGTGTGTGTGTGTTCTGAGCGTCGGTTATGGTAGAGGGTGTGTGTGTGTGTGCATGTGCATGTGTGTCTTCGGCATCCTGGCTCTGTGGAGTGCAGTTTCCTGCGTTTACCTCGTGTTTCTTGAAGACATAAACACAAACAGAATACGAAGCATGCCTTATGCCCAGATTGTTTGCTAACATACAAATGCTGCTGGGACAGATTCGCACGTTCCAAACAAGCTGTAAAGCTCACACACGTTGTCCCAACAGGCTCCTGCGAACAAAACCTTATTTGACCCATGGGTTGTCTAGTTGTGTGTTATTTTATTTCCAACTATTTGGAGATCTTCCAGATAATGCTCTGTTCTTGATTTCTAATTTAATCCCATCGTGCTCCTAGCACATACGTTGTATTATCTGAATCCTTTTAAGTTGGTTAAGACTTGATTTGTGTCTCAGAAATATGGTCTATCTCGGTGAAAGGTCTCTGTGTGCTTGAAAGGAATGTGTATTCTGCTATTATTTCAGGGAATGTTCTGAGGAACCCAGTTAGGTCAAGGGGTTGACAGTATTATCCATGTGCTTATTT
The DNA here is from genome assembly GCA_004027375.1 of Macroglossus sobrinus. Classification (NCBI taxonomy): domain Eukaryota; kingdom Metazoa; phylum Chordata; class Mammalia; order Chiroptera; family Pteropodidae; genus Macroglossus; species Macroglossus sobrinus. The sequence goes on along the minus strand of PVKZ01005908.1, from coordinate 25,657 downwards.
TCTGCTTGCTTGTCCTCTTCGTTACGGGAAGAAGATGCCGAAAACTCTAATTGTGGAGTTTTCTATTTTCTCTTTGCAGTTTCATCAGGTTTTGCTTCATGTCTGTTGGCGCTCTGATACCAGTGTGTAAACATTTAGGACTTGTACGACCTCCTGAAGAGTCGACCCTTTTATCCGTTATGCAATGATCTTGGCTCTGCAGCCCACTTCGTTGGAATAACAGAGCCGCTTCGGTGTTCTTCTCGTCATTGTCTCACCGTTCTCTTATTTTACCTGTCTGCGCCCTTAAATTTCAGGTGGATTTCGTACGGGCAGCACGTAGTTGTGTCTCGCTTGTTTTCAGTCCCGTCTGACAATCTCCGCCTTCTAACTGAGGTGTTTATTTGAGGCCACTTACATTTCATGTGATTTTCGCTGTAGTCGGTTTAAATCGACTATCTTGCTATTTGTTTCTTTATTCTGTTCTTCATTCCCCTTTTCCTCTTGTGTTACCTTCTTTTAGGTGCTGTATTTTCTTATGATTCCATTTTATCTCCTTCACTGACTCACTCGCTGTGACTCTGTGCGATGCAGGGGTTGGGGCACGGGCCATCGTCGAGTCAGAGATCCACACGTAGCTCTTGACCCCATCAGAACTCAGTTGTCCCCTGGTACCCACTGGGCATCGATTCCAGGCCCTGAGGATGGGTACCGAAACCCACAGATGTTCAGGTCCCCACGGAGAATGGCGAGGACCAACGCATGCCGCGGGCTCCCCACCGCGGCAGACGCCCAGCCGCAAATCTAACGCATACAGGTGTTTGCTGATGAACGAAACCTTCTAAGTGGCCCCGTGCGGTTCAAACCCACATGGCTCAGAGGTCGCTTGGACACCTTGAACGTCTCACGGCTTTCTTCCTAGTAGTGTAATAACCTCATCCGTGTTTTTCCCTTCTCCCCTCCTGGCCAGGGTGCTATATATATTTTTTCATATGTTTTACTTCTACATATGTCATTTTTGCTTTAAACAGTCAATGATCTTCTAAAAGAGATTTAAATAGTTAGGGATATATATATATATATACACATACATACACACACACACATAAATTATGTGTATATACACATATAAATCATATATACATTTAATTTATATGTATATATAAATTATATACACATTTCTTATAGTCCAGGTCTGCCAGTGGCGAATCCTTCCAGCTTTCGTATGTCCGAAAAAGAATGAATTTCACCTTCGTTGCTGGCAGATACTTTCACGGGACATAGAATCGTGGGTTGACGGGTTTTTGAAATCTTTCTTCTAGCCCTTTATAGATACCGCTGCACTGCCTTCTGTCCGGTTCCCGGCCGGAAGAATGCGGCTGTTCTCATCCTGCTTGCTCTGTAGTATCTAGTGCTTTCTCTGGCTGCTTTCAGGATCTCTTCCTTTGTCATCGATTTTAAGCTGTTTGATTATGGCATACCTGGTTGCAGTTTTCTCCACAGTTCTCTTGCTTGAGATTCGTTCAGCTTCTTGGCTCTGTGGATTTATTATTTTAATAAAACTTGAGGACGATTGCCATTATTTCAACTGTTTTTCCTCTCTCCTCCCAGGGCTTCTCTGCGTGTGTTTGCTTGAAATTGCTCACTGTTACGATGCTTTCTCGTTTGCTTTGTTCTTTTCCTAGTTTTATTTTTCTCTCTTTGTATTTTATTTTAGATAGTTTTTGTTGTCAGCATATTACTAATATTCCTTTAGCCCCGTCTAATCTGCTGTTAACCTCATGCGGTGTATTTTTCTTCTCGAACATGGTATTTTTCATCTTCGTAAATCTAATTTCGGTTTCCTTCATACCTTCTATACCTCTGCTTCGTATGCTAATGTTTTCCTCTGCCTCCTTGAGCATATAAAATATGGTTATAAGCGCTTTAATGTCCTTGTCTTATCATCTTTGTCATATCTGGGTCATTCTGATAGATTGATTCTTTTTCTTCGTTATGAGTCATGGTTCCCTGCTTGTTTGCTTGCCTGGTACTTTTTACTGGATGCCAGGCATTGTGAATTATTGGATGCTATCTGTATCATTTAATATTCTTAAGCCTTGTTTTTAAGCAAAATTAAGTTCCTTTGAAACAGTTTGATCTTTTGAGGGTTTCCTCTTAAACTGCTTTGCAGGCAGTAATCCTTCTTAGTATCTGGTGCCCTGGGCTTATAGGTCTTTTTATTCAGGTTGGTGTTGACTCCAACTATTCCTGGCCCTGTGTGATGTCCAAAAATCGTTCTTCCTGCTTCTCCCGGGTGGCTCCGGCCCGCCTCAGGTGGCTTTATGTGCACGTGCTGACGGGTGCTCCACTGGAGCCCGGGAGCGAAGGGCACCTCTGCCCATCCTGTTCTCTTACTTTAAAATTATGTTGCTTTAAAAAAAAAAAATCAAAGCAATACCCGTACATACCCAAGGATCAGACAGAGTGAATAGAAAAAAAAAATTAGCCATTCTTTTCTCACCCTCCACTTTATTCCTCAGAAACAGCTACTCCTTGTTCTTACGTCTTCTCAGATTTCCCCACACACGTCTGCGTAATATATTTATACCGTCATTTCATCTTTTTTTTTCAGTTTTAGAGTATTTTCTCATCAGGCTGTCGTAGATTAGGATGTAGCCCTTTTAAACCATGCTCGCCACACGTTTTTTTTTTTCTTCCCACCACCTTCCCAATTAAATTACCTTTTTTAAGTGAAACCAGTGAAAAATAATATAGTCCTGTACATTTCATTTATAAGCATACCATTCTTTTTTGCCTTGGTTTCCTGTAAAACTGCCTTCGAACTTAACCTGATGGCTCCGTTAGACCCGTCATACACCTGTGTGTGGCCCCCGGCCCCCTGCAGGCGCTCAGGTGTGCGAGATCGCCATCTCTCTGTCCCTTCCCGCTAACGCGCTCTCTCCCGGGGGCTCGCCTCTTCCCACGCATCTTCCCACGCTGTCACAGGCCAGGCGCTGCTTGGGCTCCGTCCGCCCCTGTCGTCCTGAGCCTTTCTCCATCCTCCTTTTGTTCTCTTCCTTCTCTCCGGTGTTTGAGTCCCTGGTTCACGTGTCCCAGGCCTGTGTCTTTTTTCTTTTTTTTCTTTTTTCCTCTCAGAATACATAACTTATTTTTTTAAATTTTCCTTTTATTGTGGTGAACATTGACCTGAGATCCACGTGGCACACAGCGTTGCTGACCGTGGGTGTGAGGCTGCGCAGAGGAGTTCCAGAAACTTACTCCTCGTTTAACCCATTTTTTCTGGATCCGCTTCTCTGTTTTCGCCGACAGAAATGTCTGAAAATGTGTTTATTTGCACCCTCATACTTAGATGATGGTTCGGCCGAGGGAACCGTGTGCTCCCCGCATTGTAGGGACATTTTCTCCATTGTTTCCCGGCAGCCAGCAAAACCGTTCCGCTTTTAGCTCCTGTGTTCAGACCTTTTTTTGGGGGGGCCCCCCCGTTTGGTAGCTTCTAGGGTTTTCTCTGTCCGAGCGATCTGTAGTTTCACGACGACGTGCTTGGTATAAGCCCCCTCTCCTTTATTGGGCTGGCCATTTGGTTATCCCATTTAATCTGGTGACTGTTCCCTTCCCTTCAGGAAAAATCTTAAATTATTTCTTGAACAATTTCCTCCCCTCTGTTCTGTGTGTTTGGGACTCGTCCTATTTTGACGTTGGACTTCCTAGAGCCGTCCTTTAAGCCTCCGATCTCTTAAGTTCCATCTCTTTTCCTTTCGTTTTTCTACTTTTTGGAAGGTTTTCCCCCAACTTTATCTAGAAGTCAGAGGCATGTAAAATATGGTTGAAGATTCTGGTTGTGAGGTCTTTGACACGTGGGAGCCAACGCTAAACCATTATTTGTTGTCTGTCTGAGAATCCTGTGGTTTCGTGTGCTCCGCCCGGCACCCTAGTCCCCGTGCCCAGCGACAGTAAACAGGGACGATGAGGACGTCCTCTGCAGTGAGTCCCCAGACAGCAGCGGCTTGCTCAGGTGCGGGGTGATGTGCTTCCGCCTCCTCCCAGCAGTCACGTCACATGCGATCCCTCCAGAGTCTGGACAAGGGGAGCCATCCGGTACCCCACTGAGTGATGGATTCCCCGACTGTTACCTGTACGGGCTGAATCGCATCAAGTTTGTTAAGTGTGTTAGAAGGACACGCGTTACCGAATTGGAAACGCACAGGCCCGGCCCTGCCCCTCTTCTCCCGTCCCGGCCCGCGTGCTGCTGACACGGGGACGCGGCTGACCTGCGACCCAGGTGGAGAGGCTCTCGGGCCAGACAAAACAGAAACACAGATAACAATGACAACAAGAAATGCCGCCGGCGTCTCCAAAGCTCAGGCTGTGTCCTGTGTCCAAACTTGCCCCTGGAGTGAGAGCGGCGCTTTGCCCGGCCTTGGGGCGGCAGTTAGCATTCCCGCCGCTAGGGGTCGCTGCGCCCCGACCTGGCCCTGGACTCGACAGCTGTTTCGTTTTGCAAAGAGCAGGATCTGAGCGAGTCCAGCCATCTGTGCCGCGGGCATCTCTGACTCCTGGGTTTTCCCTCATGAAGCTTTCCTCCAATTCCTTTGCCCTTTTTTTTTTCTTTCCGTTTTGTCTGTTTCGTTTTCGTTTAAAAATCTAGTTTTAAAGGAACCAGGCACATTTATGGGAAAGACAGGAAAAAAAAAATAAGATTTCTAATCATTTTTGGAGGTTGCATTTTTTTTTTTTGGCCCTGCAAATTCTCCAGAAGCATACACAGACGTTCAAGGATGTCTGTTACAAAAACCTCCCTTGCAGTTTCATTGAAAATGGCAGAATATTGGCGATGGCTGTGATGCCCCTCTGTAGTGTGGATGGAGCAGACGTGTTGCTTGTAGCTTCTGTAGCTTCATACAGTGGACGATCCGTCAAAAGGAATGAAATGAAAACAAAACCAACGGGCTTCTTTCCGTGTTCATGAACGTCCCGAATAAATAAAATTCAGTCAACTCGGTAATCTTAAACTTTGGCCGGAAATGTTAAATTTATTCCTTTATACAGCTTTAAAGTTTTATTTTTTTAATCTTTTTTTTTTCCTATCTGAAGGCGATGCTTTTCTAATAACTTTTCGAGTACAGTTCAAATATGTAAATGGACTTAATTATACAGACAGTTTTAGTGACAACTTTCACCTTCAAAATATAGAAACTATTATTTAGTACATAATAATTCTGTGTAGCATTCATAGCCTTGGGGACCACATGCCTGCTTCCCAAATTATTCTGATTTTTAAGCTTTCACTTTGTCTCTTTGAAAATGGGTGCCTTCCTCAAATAATTTTCTATCATGAGCTTGTATACATATTAATTTTTATAAATTATAAATATGCTAACATGTTATTTGTTATTTAAAAACAAAGCTTGGGAGAATAATACAAAACTTACAATAAAAGAGTGTTATTGCTTTTATATAGTCAGTCACACTGGTTTTTAACCCGAAAGAAAATTGCCCTTTCCATTATCTGCCACCAGATTTGGTTCCTAGTTACTTTGGACAGTTTGTAAAACCAAATGCTCCCTGCTAGCATTGTGTCAACTAAAAAGACTGTCCGAAAGGCTCCGATGGCAATTAAAATTTCCTAAATTAAAGGGTGCTGCTTGAGGGAGAAGGCTTGTTTGAGAAAGGACAAGACTGTGTGTGTGTGTGTGTGTATGTGTGTGTGTGTTTGTGTGTGTGTGCGTGCGCGCGCGTGTGTGTGTGTGCACACAGATAGAATATATACACATATATGTTCTATAGTCATACTTTATGGAATTATCTGTGATGATACAACCTAACTGGATTTCAGAACTGTTTGTTCGGTCTCGGTTTTATAGCTTTATGCCATTAGAGGGCAGTATTGTAGAGGTTAAATTTGCCTTCTTAAGTATTGAATTGCACACTTCATAATAATCAAGCAAATTGAAGGCCTTAGGTTTTTAGTATATTAAATTGTAACCTCAATCGGTGCATCCCTGCCAATATTTCAAATGAATATAGGAGATATGTAACGGGTTCAGCTGTTTTACACCCAGATCTCTTGGTTTTGGTTTGGAGAAGGGAATACAACTTCACAGTGCCATTTTGTCTGTGGAAGGCTCATAGGGTTGAACTTATAGGAGTTGCTATTTAACCTGCAAAAACTTGCCGTAAGGACTTACTGAAGGTAGATCTGTGTACGATTCAAGCTGTGGATTGACTTTTTTAGCCGTTTAGTGTAAGAAGGGGAGATGCGATTTTAAGGTGTATGGCTCTAGGGACATTTTGGGAAGATCCACCTGATTTTATCTGGTAGGTTCCTTTTTGTGCCTCTCTCTCTCTCTCTCTCTGTGTGTGTGTGTGTATGTGTGTGTATATACATATATATATATATTCTCTATATATAAAATGTATGTGTGTGTATGTGTATATATATATATATATATATATATATATATATATGCCTAGCAAAGACTACGTAATGCTTTTTTTATACATATACAAGTCATAAATTCACGGAAAGGCAGTATTTCTCAAAAAGCCAATGCGATTCAGCCCTCTAAAATTCACTGCCATTTTAAAAGAAGTCTTAGTACATTACGGTTATTATCTTTATAAATAAAACCGCCTGTAAAATCCCCCTGTTACCGCCGCCTGGAAGAGCTAGATAATTGAAATCGAGCTCCTGCGAGTCTTAGCGGTGGGAACTGGGCATGCCCAGTAGCTCCAACGGTTCTGGTTGCAAATAGGAAGCTTTCGCCGTTCTGCAGCCGCGGGGACAGGCCGCTCCGGGGACGGGGTCTCGCTCCCTTCAACGTAAGCACGTGCGGGGCCCCGATCCTGTGTTTCAGGGACCCTCGACGTGCGCCGCCGAAGCAGGGGGGTCCGGCTTTCCGAGGCCGCGGAGGCCCCGCAGGCCCCGCACCCCGGCCGCGGCCCGCGCGGCCTCGGCCAGCCCACCCCCCGCGCGCGCTCGGAGGCTGGGGGCGGGGTGGGGGGGGGAGGCGGGCGGCGGGAGGCGGCCGGGCCGGGAGAGGGGCGGCTCCAACGGCGTGCCGGCCAATCGGCGCGCCTCCTCCCTGCATATATTGTGCCCGGAGCCGGGAGCCTGGGTCTGGATCCCAGCACGGCCGGCTCCCGTCTCGCGAGCCTCCCATCCCCGGCAGTGGGGTCCGCATCTCCCCCCCCGGGTCGCCAAGCCCCAGAGGCCGGCTCTGTCTAAATCAGGGCGGCTGTTTTCTGTTTCTCCCCGGGGCTTGCAGAAAGCTGGAAGATTTTTATCTAGCTCAGACAAGGCTGCTTGCTGGTAGTCCCTTTTTTTTTTTTCCTTTTTCTTTTTCTGCGAGGGTGTTTTTGGCTGCAATTGCATGAAATCCCAATGGTGTAGACCAGTGGCGATGGATCTAGGAGTTTACCAACTGAGACATTTTTCCATTTCTTTCTTGTCATCCTTGCTGGGCACGGAAAACGCCTCTGTGAGACTTGACAATAGGTAAATGTCGGTTGGGAGAGTTTCTTTGAATTTACTCTCGAGATACTCATACTAATGCAGGTGATAAGATAGAGAGCCAGGCGAATTCCTTTGTCCACTGCCGAGGCGACGGGGACACGGATGGTGCTTTTCGTAACGTTCAGAGCAGCAGCCTCCCGATCGCCGGCCTGGGCAGGGAACAGGCTTTTTTAGCACATTATGTAATTTGGCTCATTGTGGCTCACTAAAATAGGGAGATGTCTGGGTATTCGTTAGTGAAGAGCGGCTTATGTTTTCTGGAGGGCGATACGTTACGTAGCTAGCCTTAACAACTATTACAAAAAGGATGCTGCTAACATCACAGAATTGGAAAGTCCTTTTTTATTTATTTATTTTTTTGTCTCTGTGTGTCGGATGTTTAAGGTAAATTCCATTGATCGATTCCTTTCCCCCGCCCCCCTCCTCTTTTTCAGCTCCTCTGGTGCAAGTGTGGTAGCTATTGACAACAAAATCGAGCAAGCTATGGTATGTACTGATGAAAAACCGTCTGTACGAAAATGCGGGCCCCGTACAAAAAGCGAGCTGCCTTGGGATGGGAGCCAGGGCATCATCCACAGGGCGTCCAGTGATGGTTGCCCGTTCGGACGCTTAGCCGCGCCGGCTCTGGCCCCTTGTGCCCGCGCGAAGCCACCCACCCACGGTGGCGGCGGCGGCGGCGGCCAGAGAAGGGGGCGCTGGGGGCGTTCGTTACGCGTCCTTCCCCGCACTGGGTGCACGCAGCGCCGGGGTCTGTGCGGAGGTGTCCCTTTTAGCTGGGGGGAGGTGGGGGAAGGGCATCGCTGGGGATGCTCTGGCCCTTCTTGTCCTTGGGTCGCCGGGCACATCCCTAGCGAGGTGGCTTTACTGGAAGCCTTAAGGTTTGCCAGGGAGCCGGGGCGAGGGAGGCTGGTGGCGGCGGTGGGGTGCGGGGGTGCGGGGGGCAGGGCAGCAGTGGGGATCTCGGGAAAGGGCCTTGCGGGACCCGGGCGCAGACGGCTCCCCCGGCGACGCGGGCCGCTGCACAATGGGCGCGGCGGATGGCAGGAAAGTTGCGCCCTCGCGGCCTGCGCCCGCACGGCTGGCTCCCGGCTTTCCTGCTTTCCGCCCCGGCCCGGCCTTTGTTACTGGAGCAGCGCCGGCGGCTCCTCTCGCGGCGGTCTCCGCCGGCTGTTGCTAGGCAAACTCCGAACCTTTAATGCGGAGCTATAAATAAGTCGCGCGCCCATTGGCTGCGACCTCTGCCCAGGTTTCTGTGATGTCAGCTTAATCACGGGGAGAGGGGGGTGAGGGCGGAGCGGGGGGTGGGGTGTGGGGGGGGAAATGCGGCAACATGCTCTGTCGGAACTGGCTGCAGCCGGCGCCGAGCGAGGCCGCGGGCGGCGGGCGGGGCCTGGGGGCGGGGCCTGGGGCCGCGGCCGCCGTCCCTGTCGCCGTCCCTGTCGCCGTCGCCGCGGCTCTGGACGTCCGTCCCTGCGGCCTGGCTCCGGCCCGGAGCCCCAGAGCCCCCCAGCCCCCCGGTGCCCTTTGCCGCCTGGCATAGAAAACCTGACGGTTTGCATTCCTGGCTAACGGGTGCAATAGCAAGCATAGACTTTTTTTGTTCGTTTTTTTAAAAAAAAGCCCCTCCACGTAGCACGTTAGACTTGGGGACCGTCCAGTTGCGACTGTCTCCCGCGAGTGCCTCTCGCAAGTGCCCGCCACGAGCTCCAGAGGCCTGATGATGCCCACGGTTAGGTTAGGGAGGGCCGTGCAGAGTGATGCCCTCGCCGCGGGGGCGGGGGCAGCGGGGGAGGGGGTGCGGGGGTAGCAAGCAGTAAGTGAAACCTGCGTCTCTCCCCCCCCTCCCTTTCAGGATCTGGTAAAAAGCCATTTGATGTATGCGGTGAGAGAGGAAGTGGAGGTCCTCAAGGAGCAGATCAAAGAACTCATAGAGAAAAATTCCCAGCTGGAGCAGGAGAACAATCTGCTGAAGACGCTGGCCAGTCCCGAGCAGCTCGCCCAGTTCCAGGCGCAGCTGCAGACGGGCTCCCCGCCGGCCACCGCGCAGCCCCAGGGGACCACGCAGCCCCCGGCCCAGCCAGCCTCCCAGGGCTCAGGACCAACCGCGTAGCCGCCTGCGCCCCCCCAACCCCCTACGCAGAACTGGCTGCTGCTGTCTGAACCCCACAGACCGGCGACGATGATGTGCTGGGGGCGCTCGGCCCCCACAGTCACCCATTCCATTGCTCGCTGCGAAAGAGACGTGAGACTGACATATGCCATTAATCTCTCTTCTCCAGTATTAAACACCCATGTGCTGTCGGCCCGAAGAAACCCCTCGGTTGGGTGAAGTGCCGGTTAATCAGAGAATTAGCATGGATGCCCTGGGACCTCACGCGGCTTGGCAGACGGACGCGTGAGCAGTGGTCTCATTCGTGCGGAGGAGCTGTGTGCCTTTCCTTCCCCGCCCTGCTCCCCGCCCTCACCCTCCAGGAGTTCTCCGCTGCTTGCACGTAGGGTGCTCCCTGGGGACAAGTGCCTCTTGTCCCCGTGAGGACCTTGAAAGGGAGGTAGACGAAATGACTGGTATATAGTCAAGGAGAAACCTAGTTCATTGTACAAATCGATGACTGTCACCAAAAATCCATAAAACAAACAAACAAACGACAGTACTGTGTGCCTCTTTCTGAAACAGTGGATGACACAACAAACTCTTAGAGTGACTAAACGGTGACAGGTAGCTGGCCTAGGCTATCTTACATGAAGGATGTTTTGCTTATTATATATTTGTGTATGTAGTGTAACTATTTTGTACCATAGAGGACTGTAACTACTACTTAGGTTGTACAGATTGAAATTTAGTTGTTTCATTGGCTGTCTGCAGAGGTGTGGATCGTGTTTCGATAGGGATCGACATTAAAAAAAAGAAAATGCTACGTGAAGAAAACCACACCTCAAGAAATTTTAAGAATTTGGCACAGTTTAGTCACTTGGTGTAATCTGAAATCTTCTAGCTGCTGAATCTCTCGAAGTAAATCCCTGTTCACTGCAGTCTTTTGATTGAGCTGCTTGAAGACTTTGCAAAATGATCAGTTTCTAGCTGACGAGATGAGTTCCCAGTAGGGGTTTCTGCATATTACCTGTATAGTAGTTAAATGCATACGATTCCGTGCATGTTCTCTACACAGTTGTAAGGTGTCACTGTATTTAACTGTTGCACTTGTCAACTTTCAATAAAGCATATAAAATGTTGATAAACCGGTGTTTTCATGGTACAGCGTTGAAACAACTTGGCGGTAGCAGCCTGGAGAGGGATAAAGGGTGTGGCAGAGCTGGGGGTGCTCGTGGTTTGACAGCAGACTCCTTCCAGCCAGAAGGGGTGCCAAGACATGGGGGAGGGGACAAGAGCCAGTTTCTCGAGGCCGGTGTGACCTGGACAAGTCCCTCAGGGTGGATGTGGGGCCTTGAAGGAGGTCATGTCTGAGTCCCCCTGTGGCTTAAGGTTCTAGGAGTCCGTGGAAGTCTTGACCTTGGCGAGGGGAGGAGCTGAGTCTGGCTGAGTAGCTGTCAGTCAGCAGGTGGACGTGAGGGAAGCTGGTTTCCACGTGGAGCCCCGTCCCCCTGGGCTGGGGTGTCGTTCCTCATGGAGATTTTGGGGGAATTTGCAGCTCCTGGGAACGTCGGAGCAAAAGGAAGGAAGGTTCCGGGGGTTTCCTCTCCTGGATTGCGGGGTGTGGTACCTGATGGGCGAGGGAGTCCCCTCCTAGTGGATTCCTTGAGACTAAAATAGGGTGGCGTGAAAACGTGATGGACCCCTACAGCAGATTGGCACCCGAGAAGCGAGCCTGAGGGGGAGGGGTCCCACTGTCCCAGGAGCCAGGACAGCTCCTGGGACACGGACAGGACAGGGTCGGTTACCAGCTGTGTGTACCCCGCCCGGGGACTCGGTGTCGGCCCCCTCCCCGCGGGGGGAAGCGGCCTGCCTGAGCGCTGAGGCTCATGTAAGCCCTGGGGAGACAGAGACTTAACTTTTTGGAACCCTTCCCTTCCCTAATGCAGAGCTGGTGGGAGGGAGACAGGTAGGCAGGCAACTGGGACCTCAGAGCACCCTGGAAAAAAATTGGACGTTATGCATGTGTTTTAAAGCTCCAAGCAGCTAAACGCTGCCCTAAGCTGGTGGCAGTCGCCATAAAGATGATTTGGGGAAATTGGAGCGGACTTAAAAAAAAAAAAAATCTTCGTCATATTAAAGGTTCTGTACCTGACTTAAAGGGATACTTACGTAGCAATTGCATCTTTAAAAAGAAAAGTCTCGTGAATAGAAATCTCTGGCCGTTTCATCTTTTGTGTTTTCAATGATGATCCTCAATACCCAAGATGGCCAGAGAAGTTTCAGCTCAGTGTATCATCAGGATAACAGAGAACTGTCTTGTAGGTTATTGAATGGAATTCGAGGCTTTTCTATTAAAAATGTGGGGTGTTATGTAATGGATTAGGGCACGCAGCGTTCTGGGGGGGTGAGACGCGTAGCCGCAGTGGGTGTTCGTGACGTCAGCGTTTGCTACATACAGGAGGGACCCCCCGATCGGCGAAGAAGCAGAATTTTACGTGGCCCTAATGAGTGTCAGCTTTCTGTTTCAAATGAACAATGCTCACAGCGCAGGGATTTTGTGCTTTTTTTGCGGGGGGAGGGGGCATATACTTTCAAAGCAAAGATTTACTTTTCATTACGGGCTGACTGCAATGCCACAATGAGTTGTACATTTACGTAAGACATGCATAGACGTTAATGATAGCTGACATTAGAGGTGGAAATTAATTTCAGTAGACACAGTTTCCCCCCGCTTTATGTCAAAATCAGTGGCTGGAGCCACCCGAGGCCCGACAACAACGGCTGTTAGCCATCCCCTCGGAACCCATTGCGACAGCAGTAATGGCCTTCAAGATTAGAAACGGAGGCACAGAAAACGCAGTCCCCTTCCTCGTACCTAGATGACGCTGCCTGAAAATGGACACGTGTCCCCAGCCGTGGAAGAAGGAAGCGGATGGTGCCGTGTGGGGAGGACTCGGGGGCTGTCACCAGCTGCGTGACCTTTGGACCGGGAGTCAAGACCTCCCTGCTGTCTCGTCCTTAAAATGAGGAGCTGGGTCAGATTGCGAAGATCCTGTCTCGCCATAAGATGCTAGAATCCTCTGCTTTTTACAAGGGTTTTATTTTATTTTCTCACTTTTTTTGGGGGGAGGGGGGTGGGTAGCGGGGGGGGGGGATGCTGTTTTAAGTTGTTCATTCAATTTGGGCTAAAATTAATTGGGTTTTAACCCTGCCTCTGCCAGTTACTAGCTAAGTGGCCTTGGCCAGGTGACTTGGCTTGCTGGTCTGTTTTTGCATGCTAAGCTGGGGGACATGCTCATTCCTAGGGATGATGAAACAGCAGACACAGAGAAGGGTCCAGAGCACGCGGGCAGGACGTGGCAGCCTTCCTTTTCATTCTGAGTCATTCATCTGCTTTTTTATGTTTGTTCATATACTTAATTTTTTTTTTTGTAGGAAATAAAACTGCAACTGTTTTATTTCCCAATAGCATTCAATTTACATTTGATGATGGTGGCTGTGAAATTTTTATTGCAAAAGCCCCCATGTAAATGCAACTTTAGAACATGGACCGAAAAGCACCGTGTCTTCTGTCTGTAAGAAACCAAAGGCAGCGGTTTCCTTTACGTGAGTTAAAGAAGAGCTTCGTTGGGAATTGTTGGTGTCTGGAAATCATTGATGGAAGTAAATACACAGTTACAGGCAGAGGTGTATATCTATCTTAAATTATTCATTTCTTTTTGGGGAAAAACGCTCTATGTAAAGTAGAGGGCTGTGACATGCCAGGCTGGCCCACAGCCACTGGGATTCGTAATCAGGCTTTGTCAACTGATGAAGGTTCGGGGGCCATTTTAAAAGGTGCAACATGACAGCAGCATTGGGACACAAATCTGTGCTTCAGTGCAGGTGTTTCGGGACACGTCTGCGGGAGGTGTGACGGAGGTGCCTCGAGGGCCGTGGCGGTGGATGGGGGGTGCTCCACCCCACACTGACGGGACCAGCGGCCGCTCGGCTCCATCTGTCCCTGCCGTGTGGGAATGCAAGCGCTGTGCGTCCAGATCTTCCGATGTCTCAAGATCTGGGCTCTACCTGAGAGTCCACAATGTTTGGACACTCTGCAGGCCGAACACCATCGCAGCGGCCGTGCCGATTTGGCCCTCGGGCCTCGCGGTTCTGCTTTCTCCTTTCTGGATCTGTTTCAGGATCCAGATTCCTGCCCTCAATGGCAGCTCAATCTTCAGCACAAAACAAAACAAAGCAAAACAAACAAATAAAAAAAAAAACAAAACAAAACGCCCTCTTCTTTTTGGTTCTAGAAAGTGGGCACGGGCTATCCGGTAAGCTATGTGTGTATTCGGAGAACAGGTATTGAGTACCTACTACGTGCCAGAGATAGTAGAGTGAACAAGCCACCCAATCACTGCCCTCAGGGACGGCCCAAGGTGCTGCCCTCAAGATGAACGAGGCACTCTGTTTTCTGGTGAAATTAGCCTTATGCGCTATGATACCTCAGTAATGCCTTCTCAAATGATCCCTTTGGCAAAAATATTTCTGGGAGTCCTTTAAAGCAACGGTCTCCAACCTTTGTGGCACCAGGGACTGGGGCTCCTGTGAGCATCTAACGCCTGAGGACCTGAGGCGGAGCTGAGGCGGGGATGCTGGTGCTGGGGAGCGGCTGCAGACACGGATGAAGCTTCTCTTCCTTTCCTACCACTCACCTCCTGCTGTGCGGCCCGGTTCCTAACAGGCCACAGACTGGTATTGGTCTGCGGCTCAGGCGCTGGGGACCCATGCTTTGAAGAGCTCTTGTTAAATCCGTAGCATTTTAGAGCTGACTCATTTAGGGACAAAGATGGTGTCTGCAGATATGTGTGCTACCAGGGTACCTCACACATTCCCCAAATTTCCAGGAATGCCGTCTGGTTCGGTTGACGTAACCTGATTGATGGCCTGATAGGGGTTTGCGGTCACTGCAGACCAGGAGGCCAAGGAGACAGGGACTCAGATGCGCCCGGGGCCTTGGGTGGTCACGGGAAGTGGGACTTTCAGTGCTGAACCAGGAAAGTCCCACGAGAACCGGGACAAGCTGGTCGCCCTGAACCCCATTTCCTCTTCGAGTCGGGCACACAGCTGAATTGCGTCTCCCACCCCGTTGCAGTCAGGTGTGACCACAGGTCTCGGGTTTCGTCAGCGGATGAAGAGCGGCGGTGAAGCAATGCTTCCAGACTTGGCCGGAAGAAAACCTCTTCCAGTCAGCTGCCATGCTCTGTCCCCCTGATGCTGACCCTTAGAAGACCTGGTGCCTTCGGAGGTGACAGAGCCTCCATCAGCCTGGGCCCCTGAAGGACCAGGGAGTGTCCGTCCCTCTCAGCTAGCATGGAGCCAGCCAGCAGTCACATGAGCAAGAGTGAGCAGCCATCAGGCCATTTCGAATCCACGTGGGGAGCACGGAGGACACAGCTTCAGAAGGGAGGTTTCGGTCTTGTTCGAATTCCGTTTCGAGCAGAGGTGTTGGCGTGTTGTCTGCGGGTAGCTGCTCAGCCTCCATTCTCCCTCCTTTCGGGAACCCCCAGTGTGGCTACAGAAAGGGCTCCCCTTGACATCTGGCCACAGGGACAGACCCTGGTCCAGTCGGAGTGAGCGATATAGTCCAGCCTCTCTCTCTTTCTCTTCTCTCTCTCTCTCTGTCTCTCTCTCTGTCTCTCTGTCTCTCTCTCTCTCTCTCTCTCTCTCTCTCTCTCTCTCTCTCTCTGCTGGGACTGGCGGTTTACGACGCTTCAAGGCGCAGCTGCGCCCACCAGCAAAGAGCTCGGTCGGGGCTCCTGCGGGGGCCGGGATGTGGGTCCAGCGGCTGGCAGCCGGAAAGCTGGGCGGGGATGGGGCATCTTGGCGCCATCATGGGAACCCTGCACTCATACGGTTTGAAGCCACCTGCACCCCTGGGCGTTGTCCTTTTCTCTGAAGCTGGTTTAAGTCGGGTTTTCGGTGTGGCTTGCAAACGAGAGGGCCCCCAGCTACCGCAGGCCCTGCCCCTGGTTCCTGGTCAACAGGCCGGGATTCTGTTTGCTGACTTGTTTCTCCACCCCGGGCATGATTACTGTCGCATGCTTGGAATTCTCAAAGTTCTCCGTGAGTGATGGGTCTGTTTTGAGATAAGGAACTATACAGTCCACCTCCCAGGGGTTCCAGCTGCACCCAGCAGCGTGTGAGAAATCGTACTGACCTCACAGGGGAAGGACAGGGCCCCCGGAGTGTGGTGCTGGTCCTTGTGGGCCAGACCGCCCTGTAGAATGACAGCGGTCATCTGCTCCGTGGAGGGAATGGTCAGCTCTGGCTAGGGTGGTCCTAGGAGCCTGCCCCAGAAAGCAATCCTTGTGCTGTGTGTTGTGGGATAAGATGGGGACGCATTGAGGGCGCGTGGGGGAGCGTGGGTGGCCACCGGTGCCAGTTTCCTGCGCCAGGGCACGGCCGCCGGGGTCTGGGGCGAGCTCAGGCCTGCGGCCACGCCAAGGACTTGCGGGGACGGGACCGGGGCCACTGAGCACTGCGGCCTGCCTGTCTGTCGCCCTCCCCGGCAGTGACACACGCAGCCGCGTGCCCTGCCCGCGCGCTGCCACCATGGCCGCCCCGTGCAGGGGACACCCCGCGCACCCCGGGCGCCCCGCGCTGAGCGGGAGGGCGGAGGATGGACTCCGGGGGACACCCTGGGCGCCCCGCGCTGAGCACGGTGGGGGGCGAGGATGGACCCCCGGGAAACTCTGGCGGAGTGGGGAGCTGAGAAGAGCCGCCCACAGGGGAGGCCGAGAGCACTCAGAGCCGAGAGAGGCCGGTGAGCCCTGGGGCGCAGGGAAACCCCAGGAGAGGGTGTGGGTGACACTGTCATGTGCTGGACAGGGGCCGGGACAGAGTCGAAGCGGAAACGTGTCCACAGAGGATGTGGAGCAAAGCGTGAGATGCGCTCAGGTGGGCGGAGCCGAGGCCCGCAGTGGGGGCCTGAGCGTGGACGGGGAGGTGAAGGCGGGTGACGAGAGGACACCAGCGGTCCCGACGGACTTGTCTCTAAGAGGGCGAGAGGCAGCGACAACCGGACAGAAGATCGAGGGCAAAAACTTAAAATAGGAGGCACTTGCCTAAGCTCGCCAGTCACAAGTGATAACTGACTCCCCGAGGCGGCCTGGACCGCAGCGCAGCTGGAGGGGTCCCCGTTTTCTCCGGGAGAGGCCTGCCTGAAGGTGGAGGTGGGGGCCTCTGCAAATGCAGGTGACCAAGGCTGGAAGCTTGAGAAGAACACGGAAGGGGGGATCACCCAGGTTTGTGGAGGGAAGCGACTAAAATCAAGCAAATCTAGACCCCACACAATCCTTGCAGACGCCTCTGTCCCCAAATCACCAGGCTCCAGGATGGGGGTCTGTGGCTCTCTGCGCAGACAGGATGGGCTGGGATGAGACCAGGGGTCACTGAGGTCGTTTCATACAAAGACGGTCCACGTGGGAGAGAGTGGAGGTTTGGGGGGCGGAGCTGATGTCCAAGACAAACCTAGAACCAAGATTGGTGGGCAGAGAGGGGACAGAGCTGTTGAGAGGTGGGGAGAAGAGAGAAGAGGCATTTATTAATTCATTCATTCCTTCATTCATTCATTCCTCCCTCCACTCACTTCCCCATTCAGCAAGTATGTCTTGCCTTTTCCACGCTGGGCCACGCATGTGAGAACTTCTAGCGAGACAGGAGACATAGGCAGCCTTTGGCATAAAGTGTGCGGGGTGCAGTGGGGCATGGAGGAGGAAGGCGTCATCTCGACCTGGGCTGCTGGAGCAGGCGAATGAATGAATGATCCGTGTCTGAAAGAGCTTCCAAGAGGAAGCAACTTGACTTAAAAGTCTGACAAGAGGGTGGGCCAGCGGGGAAAGGGCACCTTGGCAGAGGGAGGGGGTTCCAGGGCAGAAAGCAAGCTTCTGAAGGAGACTTCCGGTTGAAAGAGAGATGGAGTGCGTCTCCTCGGAAATCCCGTTTGATTGCCGGGGCTGGCAGGAGGAGACTCCAGAGAGCGGGCTTGGTGTAGCATGGGCTATAGCTTGGGCCTTTGTCAGTCCCATCAGTTTGCATCAGCCAGCAGAGGGGCAAGTAAGTCCCCCCCCACCGTCCCTCAGCTCAGAACTGGAGGAGGTGGAGAGTGCCAAGCAGGACCCCTGGACTCCAGAAGGGCCCCAACTTCCTCTCCAGCTGCTGGACAGCACAGCGGGCGCTTGGATCCTGGAGGCGAGTCAGACTCGTACAGAACAGGCATAGACGCTACAAACCCACGGGTGAGAGTGTGGAGGGAGGGGGTGATGGGCTCCCGCCGGTGGGGAGGAGCAGGGCGGGATGTAGACAGGGTTGATGGGAGTCACAGATACGTGATGAGCCCAACTGGGGGGACCGTGAATTATTCCGATGTCGTTTCTACACCGGGGAGGAGCGTCCAGGATTTCAAAGCAACGAGCGGCTGGAATCTGTTTTCTCCGAGCCCCAGCTCTTGGCTCCTGGGTCCGCGCACCTCACTCTCTCTCTCACCTGCCGGGGTCAGCAGTTCTCTCGCCAGGGCTGTCTGGGGGCCGCTTTACAGTTTGTCTGGCACTGTGCACGTGCTAAATAAGTGTCTTTTGAATGAATGGAAAACGGGCGACGAGAACGACTCAGAAGGGCCTCTGACCTTCCAGCACTAGGGAACTCTGGGTAGTAAAACAGGAAATTCACGTTCCCCGCAGGGCTCACATCTTCGCTTCCTCCGCCAGGTTCTTCATCTCTCTTTTTTTTTTTTATGCTAAGAATCCTTCTGGTGTCTGCTGAACCGTTCTCAGAACACGGTGTTTTATTCATTTGTTTATTTTTACCGTCTTTGTCAGGTAATAAACTATTCTTTTCCTCCCCCCCCCCTAGAACAAGGTTTTAGGTATTAAAATAAAAAATGCAGGATCGTAGAGACAACCTTTATATTAAAATACAGTGATCAGAATGTTGAAAAAAATAATAAATTAGTGGTATGGCAATAGATCACGCTTATTCATGAACGTTTTAACGAACACGATCCAGCAGTGGGCCTCCTTAATTGCTGTAATTGCAAAGCAGTGATGAGTTTCGTGGCATTTTGAAATACCTGCGACATCCTTCATCCACCTAAAACATCTCTAGTTCCCACTGGTAATGAAGTCACAGGAACAGCCACCACCACCACCACCACGGTGTGTCAC
The DNA here is from genome assembly GCA_004027375.1 of Macroglossus sobrinus. Lineage (NCBI taxonomy): Eukaryota > Metazoa > Chordata > Mammalia > Chiroptera > Pteropodidae > Macroglossus > Macroglossus sobrinus. The sequence goes on along the minus strand of PVKZ01005908.1, from coordinate 6,864 downwards.
CTGCATTTGTTACCAAAGGAAATGCTAAGTGACAATTAGATGTCAGTGAAACGGAGACTTTTTTTTTTCTCCTTCCCATCCAAGGTTGTACAGCCACTGAATTCCCTGCGTGGTGAGTAGCTCCCGCTCGCCATCCTCAGCGTCGTCGTCCAAGGTCTCTGGGGTGGGGTCACAGCTGGGAATGGACACCTGGTGCCAGAAGCCCCCCAGGGAGCTCGGTTGTGGGGGGGGGAGGGTTGCTGGTGCTTCGGAATCACTGTGGTCTTTTGCATTTAGGACGCGATGATTCGTCCCCAGGAAAGTCACTAGACTCAGAAGCTCGTACAGGCCGAGCAGGCTGTTGGCACGGCGTGCAGGACACAGCAGGACGAGAAGGAGCAGGTCCCACCCACCTGGAGGGCTCGAGTGGGCCTCGGCTTTGCCTTCTCTCTTTATCACCTCGCTGGACAGGGACTCGGTGAGACCAGACAGCGGCATAGATGCCTGCGGGTTACTGGAAGTCAGCTGGCGGGGTCTGTTCGTTTGTGTTGCAGACCGCGCCTCGAATCGGAAATGATGAAAGACGTCGCTGAGAGTGTAGGGCAGTTTGCGGTTATGTCCGCAGAACCTTAATGTGTGCCTACCCTTCGGTGTGCCGTCCCGTGGCTATGTCATTCTTCTTCCTTAAGAAACGATGTGTGCTTATGAAGATACATGTACAAGGTGTTTATCGTTCTGAACAATAGTAAAATGAACAATGAATCAAACGAACGAATAAACATGAGAAAAACAGGAAGACGTCCTTTACAACATAATGCAAAGAGAGCAAAACCACGCGTGGCGAGATGGCCGAGAGCATTACAGTCGGTAGCAATGAGGAAAGCTAGAACACGCATTGATGGAAGACTCTAGAAGCACTGACACAAAATAACAGTGGGCATCTCGGCAAAGTGGGCTTCCCCGCCGGCATCATTTCTCCACGTGCTCTTCTGGGTTTTCCGAACTCACCTGCGGGAGCATGTTGTGGGTAGCGTGGATGGACACATGTATTTTCCAGGATGTGTGAGGTAAGTTTGTGCCAACAGAAGTCCTTCCCGTTGCATGTGCTTCGGGAAGTGATTTCGTTATGAAATTATAGGTTTGAATTCAGTGAGGACAACTTGAAGGGAAAAAAAATGAAAAGGGGAAGAAAAGTGCCCCCATGTGAGGCTGGAAGCGCTTTCTGGGGTGATCATCCCAAGCCAGAATCTCTGGGGAGTGGGGAGCTGGCATCGGGCCCCTCCGCCAGGCTGGGACATGGGCACAGGAGTGGCGGATGTCCCCTGGGGGGTAGGGGATGCTGGACCCTCACTCCAGAGCCTTCCCCGGCTCACCTACGAGGGGCTGGCGACTCTGCGAGGAGCTCACGTTCACCCGCTTAAAACCTGAGCCTCCTGGAGCCTGCTAACCTGAAGGGCCTGACAACCCCGACGCTTTGCTTTGGTTTTGCAAATGTTTTCTCTCCGAGACTGATTGCATCTCGATGGGAACAAATATTTACAGTACTTAATGCCTGTGCTCCACAAATATTGACCGAGTGCTCACGTCACGGACAGCGCACGTATGTGGCTCCTCCGTCCAGCACCCGTTGGCAGATTCCAGCCATTCTTTGTAGTTTGGGGTGAGGACACAGAGCTGAGGGGAGGAACGCTGGTCCTGGGCTGGGTGGGGGCCTCTCTGGGGAGGGGGAGAGGCCAGACTTTGATGAGGACGTGGTCCTGGCTGTCTTGGGTGCAGGAACCAGGACCTCACACAGTGGTCAGCTGGTCCCCACACGGCCAGGGTCCCTGCAGAAGTGAATGGTGTCTATGCCGATGGTGAGGCCCATCGCATAGGCCATTCACTCCTTCCCCCGCCACCCGTCTGCTGACCTCTCTTCTCTGCCCGACCCAGCCCCCACTGCCCGGGAGGGGACGCAGGAAAGTGAGTTGTTTACATCTAGAAAAAAGTGCAAAGGGCAGCCTTGGCATAAAGAAGGAAATGCCAAGGTCTGCTGGAGGGGAGAGAGGGAGGGGGCTCCGAGGAAGGAGGGAAGGAAGGAAAAAAGGGAGGGAGGGAGGGAGGAAAGAGGGAAGGAAGGAAGGAAGGAAGGAAGGAAGGAAGGAAGGAAGGAAAGGAAGGGAGGAAGGAAGGAAGGAAGGAAGGAAGGAAGGAAGGAAAGGAAGAAAGAAAGGAAGGAAGGAAGAGAGGGAGGGAGGAAGGAAGGAAGGAGGAAGGAAGGAAGGAAAAAGGGAGGGAGGGAGACAGGGAGGAAGGAGAGCCGGGTCAGAGCAGAGGTGCGAGGAGCACGGCCCGGCCGGGAGCCAGGCTGCTGTCCGAGGGGAGGCTCAGGGAGCCCCACGGGCCCCTCGGGGCTGCGGAGGGCGGAGGCCAGCGGGAATGCTCTTACAGTCGCCTCTCGGGATCCTGCCATCTGTGGGGAGGGCAGGCGGGGACGAGGGGCTGGACGGGGGCCCACGGCTGACAGTGGGGCACAAAGGCCACCAGGACAACTGCAGCCCCCCGGGCGGTGGGGGTGACCCTGGCAGAATGGCTCGGACCTGGGAAGCGGCCAGGAACAGGAGGGGCAGGGAGCAGGCGGGGGCGGGGAGGACACCGAGGGGCCGGGCGCCAGCAGTCCCGCGGCCGAGCTGGCAGCCCGCGTGGGCAGAGGCGAGAAGCGGGGTAGTTTTGGGGTTGCTCCTTGGAGACCTCTGTGGGGGAGCCCAGTAGGCTGCTGTCTGCTGGGGTCTGGGGCTCCAGAGAGAGGCCCCTGGGCCAGAGCTAAGCATCACGGACAGCCCTGTCCCGGTGGGCAGGGGACCAGCCGCCAGTGCTGCCACCCGTAACCCTGACGAGCTGTCTGACCGCGTGGGGCCTCCGTGTCGTGAGGCCCGTGGCGGCGGCGGTGGCGAGGGTGAACCAGGGACCCGTGGGTCGTGTTTGGGACGGCGCCCGCTCCCTAGGCGTGCCCGGAGCGCGCTGGCCGCTGTGTCCGCCCTGTCGGGGCCCCCTCGGGGGTGAAGCGCCATTGGGAGCCGGCCGGGGGAGCCGGCACTCCGACGGCTGTGAGTGAGTGGGGGGAAGGCTGGACGGCTGGGGCCCCGAGCTCGCGAGGTGCTCTGTCACGCCGGTTCCGACTCTCTGAGGCAGAAGGTGGCTCGACTCGGCCAAGGGGCTACGGCTGCAAACCTTTTCAACATAAACGCTTCCGCGCGCACACAGCTTGGTTTCATGAGCAAGCCACATCAAACGTCTACCCCTTATGGTTCTACGTGAACGAAGCGACACTCTACATGCCCCCGAGGACCTTTTTAAGGTACCTGGGGAGCCACGGTCGAGCTGAGACTCGCTGTCGGCCAGCTGTGTGACCCTGGGCAGCCACGGGTCTCGCTGAGCCCACGTTCATCCGCGGTAAGATGAGTTGCTCGGGTCAGAGGTGTCGCTCACGTTTCTCCCAGTCCCCAAAGTCCGGTTCCGAAGGCGCCCGTGAGCTGGTTTCAGTGACCTGACGCTCTCGGAAGTTACCCGTCGGATCTTCGTGCACACGTGTGCGCAGAAGTCCGAGAGGCGGCTGTGTCCGTGAGACGCCGAGGCAGGTGGCCGAGGACCACGTGATGGAGCAGACGACGCTTGGGTCTAGGACCTCGCAGCCTGGTGGTGGGGTCGGTCGGCCGGTAGCCAGGTCTGGTGGCCCTGCGTCTGTGGCACGAGCCCCGCGGATGAATGAAGTGACGCTGAGGCCACGGCAGCCACTCTGTGTCATGGGGACACCGGCGTCCAGCGCAGGGACGTCCCGGGAATGCCTGGGCCACAGGGTTTCTTTCCTGTCACTTGCGGAGATGCCCGGAGGACGACACAGTGAGCCGGCGAGGACATGGGCCAGTGGAGGAGGGGAGGTCGATCTTCATGTGGCACATGGTGACTCCGGGCGGTGGCCTATGGTGGGCTGCCGGTTCGGTTCTGAGCTTCTGAGCCCTCGAAGACGGAAGGAACCGTGATCGGTGGGATCACATCCCTTCTGGATGAACTCTGCGGCTGCCCCTTGCCCTCGGACGAAAGCCCAGCGCCTTCACATGTCACAGCCTTCGCTGCTGCCTCTGGCTCCTCCCCGTCCTGGGCCAGCGTCGTCCCCACCACCCTCCTCCTTCTCTCTTTCCCGGCTCAGCTCACCTGGCTCCTCCTTCCAGAAGCTTCCAACCCTGAGACTGGGTGAGAGAGTGCTGCTCTCTGCTCCCCAAGGATCCCGTATGTCCTGCCTGGGGGGTGCCCTCCTCCCCCTGCATGTCATTGCTGGTCTGTCTGCCCTCCAGTCACCCAGCCTCCTCCCCGTGTCCCTGTCCCTCCCAGAGAGCTTGGCACACAACAGGAGCTGAGTGGCCATCAGTAGCATGAGTGAGACCTGCGTGTCAGGCTCCCCACGGATCTTCAGAGCGGCGTGGCATTGCATGCGGGGGACACACTGCGTGCGATCAGATTACTAAGTGGGGATCTTGGAGTGTGGTGGTCACAGCAGGGCCCGCTGAAGAAACACATCCCAGACGGTGAGAACCGGGCTTCCGGAAACAGGGTGGGGGACAGAGGGGGACAGAGCCGGTTTAAAGGAGCTTACACGACACCGGCCAGGCACACCGCCCTGCCCGCCTCCAGAACCGCCACCTGCAAGGTGTGTCTGTCCACAGAGGTCAGTGAGATTCGGGCGAAACAAACGGAAGATCGACCCCAGAAAAGAGAAAGCAGAGGATGACGCAGAACCCAGGGCACGTGCTCCAGGGCAGCGCTCGCTCACGGGCGCGGAGGGCCGGTGACCGAGCGGAGTCATCCACCCCGGAGGGAGATGAGAGGCCATCAGAAGTGCACATGGCGAAATTGCTCCGCTGGGCGGAGCGGCGAGGGTGCCATGGCAACCATGGGGTAAACATCTCCAGAACCACGGAGAACCCCAGGGAACATTCCACACCAACATTTCACAACCACAGCGTGGCCCAAAGGTCTTTAATCACCTGTGTACACACACGCACACCCACACACACATACACACGCGCACACCCCTGTTGATACCTGTCTATATGTGGATGTCGATAGATATGGGTAGAGAGATGATAGGTAGTAGACGCATGATGGATGGATGGATGGATGGATGGATGGATAGATAGATAGATAGATGATAGATAGATAGATAGATAGATAGATAGATAGATGATAGATAGATAGATAGATAGATAGATAGATGATAGATAGATGTATGGATGGATGGATGGATGGATGATAGATAGATGGATAGATGATAGATAAATAGATAGATAGATGATAGATAGATAGATGATAGATAGATGTATGTATGGATGGATGGATGATAGATAGACGGATAGATGATAGATAGATAAATAGATAGATAGATGATAGATAGATGATAGATGATGGATGGATGGATGGATGGATGGATGGATGGATGGATGGATGGATAGATAGATAGATAGATGGATGGATAGATAGATAGATGATGGATGGATGGATGGATGGATGGATGGATAGATAGATAGATGATAGATAGATGGATGATTGATAGATAGATGATAGATGATAGGTAGATAGATAGATGATAGATGATAGATGATAGATAGATAGATAGATGGATGGATGGATGGATGGATGGATGGATGATAGATAGACGGATAGATGATAGATAGATAAATAGATAGATGATAGATAGATAGATGATAGATAGATGTATGTATGGATGGATGGATGATAGATAGACGGATAGATGATAGATAGATAGATGATAGATGATAGATGATAGATAGATAGATAGATAGATGGATGACAGATGGATGATAGATAGATAGGTAGATGATAGATAGATGATAGATGATAGATGATGGATGGATGGATGGATGGATGGATGGATAGATAGATACATGGATGATTGATAGATAGATGATAGATGATAGGTAGATAGATAGATGATAGATGATAGATGATAGATAGATAGATAGTTAGATGGACGGATGGATGGATGGATGGATGGATGGATGGATGGATGGATGGATGGATAGATAGATGATCGATAGTTATAATTGCATTCTAAGCTACTTAAAAACAGTAAGAACACGTTCTTTTCATGCATTTCCCAGAATGTCTGGTCTTGAGTCTTCCCGTCCTTCCCTCTTGCTGGAGTAGGTGCGTCCCCGGGGCTGGGGCTGGGCCGTTGTAGGGTGCGGGGAGGCGGGCTGCGGGAGGGGTACGCGCCTGCATTCCAGGTGGGTTGGAGAAGCGCTGTCTGTGGAAGCATTCAGTGAACATCCATTAAAAAGCGACCGGAGCCCAGGGGAGGAGAGACTGGGGAGTGGCAGACCGTCCTGCGTGTCACCGCGTGTCACCACGTGTCACCCCGGCGCGGTGACTCCCATTGGGCCCCCGGGACCGGCGGCTGCGCCCACAGACGTTTGTGGGGGGGGGGGTCTCTCCTCCGCCGCTCAGTCCGCGTCTGCGGCGTGAGCTCCGCCCGCGGCCCTGGCGCGCGGGTCTGAGCTCGGTCAGCGCGGGGTGCTTTGGGGACCCGGTGACGGGGGAGGGGACGACCCTCCGAGTTACGAGTTACGGGATGTGGGCTCGAGAGAAGTGAGGGTGCACCCGTGCCATCCTCCACCTTCTCGCCCGGACCGGGAGCTGCTGCGCGCTGAGGCTGCCCCTTCCCCTCCGCCCGCCCCGCCCGGCGCCGTCCCTGCTCTCTGCGCCCCGACCCCATTCCTGTCCCCCGCTCTGCTCTCTGCTCCCCCCACCCTGTCCCCTGCTCTCTGCTCCCCACCCCGATTCCTGCTCTCTGCTCCCCGCACCCCGTCCCTGTCCCTTGCTCTCTGCTCC